>JAVTVY010032207.1:0-12800 GCA_036873755.1 Hanleya hanleyi
GGGTGGGGACATGCTTCTCAAGGGTAGTGAGTGGGTTGAAAAAGTGTAGCATGATCTAAGCTCCAAGATTATATGAGGGTATGGGGTCGGGCGAAGCTTAGTTTAGGAGAGAGAGGGTGGGACTCGGTTCCCCAGTGTTGGGGACATGCTTAACGAGAGTAGTGGATGGGTTGAATAAGTGTAGCATGATCTAAGCTCCAGGACAATATGAGGGTATGGAGTCGGGCGAAGCTTAGTTTAGGAGATAGAGGGTGGGGCTCGGTGCCCCAGGGGTGGGGGCATGCTTCCCGGGGGTAGTGGATGGGTTGAAAACGTGTAGCGTGATCTAAGCTCCAGGACTATATGAGGCTATGGGGTCGAGCGAAGCTTAGTTTAGGAGATAGAGGGTGGGGACATGCTTCTCAATGGTAGTGGATGGGTTGAATAAGTGTAGCATGATCTAAGCTCCAAGATTATATAGGGTATGGGGTCGGGCGAAGCTTAGCTTAGGAGAGAGAGGGTGGGACTCGGTTCCCCAGTGTTGGGGACATGCTTAACGAGAGTAGTGGATGGGTTGAATAAGTGTAGCATGATCTAAGCTCCAAGATTATATAGGGTATGGGGTCGGGCGAAGCTTAGTTTAGGAGAGAGAGGGTGGGACTCGGTTCCCCAGTGTTGGGGACATGCTTAACGAGAGTAGTGGATGGGTTGAATAAGTGTAGCGTGATCTAAGCTCCAGGACTATATGAGGCTATGGGGTCGAGCGAAGCTTAGTTTAGGAGATAGAGGGTGGGGCTCGGTTCCCCAGGGGTGGGGGGCATGCTTTCCGAGGGTAGTGGATGGGTTGAATAAGTGTAGCATGATCTAAGCTCAAGAACTATATGAGGGTATGGGATCGGGCGAAGCTTAGTTTAAGAAATAGTGGTTGGAGCTCGGTTCCCCAGGGGTGGGGACATGCTTCCCAAGGGTAGTGGATAGGTTGAAGAAGTGTATCCGATCGGAAGGGGGGGGGGGTGGGGGCGGGGGGCTTAGTTCAGGAGACATAGGGTGAGGCCGATTTCAAAACTTTAACGTTTACTTGGTCCTGCAGATAGACAGATAGAAAGATAGATAGATAGATAGACAAACAGATAGATAGATAGATAGCTCACTATAATAGTCTCTCTGTTCCTTTAATATATCTTTCGTATTATTTATACTATCGCCAGTTGACTTAGTCAATGTTGTGATAAGTTTATAGATAGATAATTCGAATTCGCAAGTTGCGATTTGTAAACATAAGCCTTGATAAGCAGCGAATTCAAACTCTCTTGATTTTCCCCTACCCTGATATAATTTGTTGTGTGGCCTCTGAACCCAGCTGTATCATGGCACTAATTCTCAAATTCCCACCACAGAGCCGAAACCCTATCACACTCGATAAATGCATGTTCGATGGTCTCTCTTTTTGTAGTACAGTTTTCTCGAATGTCATTATCCGCTTTACCTATATTATACAAAAACATATTTCGTGCTCAATAATCTGTGTAGAAATCTGTACTGGAAATCTCTGAGTTTGGTAGGCGAGGTCCTCTTATTAATACTATACCAAATATATTATCCCACGATATTACACCTTCCTTATTCAAATAATATTCTCATTTGCTACAGATTGATTGTAGGAGAAATACATTGGTCATTGTTGAGTATACATGTATCATAATAGCTTCTGCATCCCTTTAATTGCTCTACAAGTAACCATATATATTGTGTTATGGTTGGGGTGTATTTGTCGATGAAAGAATAATTTTCTTCCAACCCTTTTCCCCCATTCTTGGGGTATGGATCGTACTAAATTGATGTATTCTAGAAAAGTCCCTTTCATCACATATGTTGAATTCTTTTGAATCCAGTAATGTGCTGTCTACGTTGATTACGTATCTGACATATCTAATACCACAGTTATACCAATTTTCTGAGAATATATCTGAATTACGGAATTTATAGTTATAGCAAAGTGGTTCATTATATATTTGTGAAGTATTTTTTTTATTCATCGCTCGTTGGACATCACTAAGATACTCGAGTCTTACACAGCTAATTTTTTCGTAATATTTTCCATCAATTATGTTTTTTTCCATTTTCCACATTGTGAAACTAATTTTCGCATCCATTTTCGCATTTATGAGGTTGGTCATTCTCAGACCGCCGTTTTTATAATCTTGGGTAATTATCACCCTTTCAATTCGGTCAGCGCCTCCATTTCAGATGAATTTGGAGAGAATGAAATTCAACACTCTCCGTAGGGTTTGGCAAGGCAGTGAAGAGATACACAAGCTTTGACAAGGCTAGAGGCTTAACAACTGCTATTCTACCCAGCAGAATCAGATTTCCCAATTTCTATTTGCTGAGTTCTCTTTTAAGATCAATCAGTCTCGATACAGTGATTAATTTCCCACATGTCATGAAAATTCACAGAGCTGAAATTCATACCCAATACGGTTAGTTCATTCACCCAGTTTAGCTTAATTTCCTGGCAGATTCTTATCTCCATTTCACTCAGCGAACCGATCCATATTACGTTTGTTTTTCAATATTAATTTTCAACTGGAGAATTCATAAAATTCTCTCAGACACTTGAATTCTTCACTAAGTGATTTTTCCGAGCCGTCAAGGATTAGCTGAGTATCATCTGAGTATTGGCAAAATTTGTATCCCGTATTATTATATACAAACTCCCTTGATGTCTTGGCTGTCCCTTATCTATTTCCCCAAAACCTCTGCACAAAATAAGAACAAATAAGGTGATATCGGGTCCATTGCCTACACCCTCTGGTTATGTCGAAAAAAGCAGAGAGGTGGCCGTTTTGAACAATGCAACTTTGTATGTGTTTATAAGAGATTATTAGCCATTTTTGTATAGATTCTCCGAAATTAAATGATTTAACGACTCTGTTAAATGCTTTCTCAAAATATATCGATAACAAATGTTCTGGAATTGCCTTAATATCATAATATCATGTTGGTGCTAATACTGTTATATGAATAGGTCTTTGGATTATGGACGCGGATATTCTCTAATGGACGACGGCTGAATTATGAATGACGCTTGTAATCATATAATAATCTCACATTTTCCTCGATCGACCTGCCTGGGATGAACTCCTTCTGATCCCCGGGGATAAATTTGCCAAGTGTTCCTTTTATTCGGTTAGCTATACATGATGATATTAACTTATACCCTGCATTTAGAAGCGAAATTTGTCTCCATTTTTTTTTTTTTTGGCAGGCAGGCAGGCAGGAAATGACACCCTGCTTCTGAGTTATTGATTATCCCCCCCCCCCACCCCCTTATCGAAACTCTCGTTTGCCGACCTCAATACAAAAACCCCTATTTTTGCAAAACAGTTTATAAAACTCGAATGGGTATCCGTCTAGGACCGGGCTTTTGTCGTTTTTGATATCTTTAAAGCATTTTGAACGCTTCTAATTGCGCAGTTTCTCTGTCCGAAAGACTCACCGACTGTGTGTCTGTCTACTATTCCTCTATCTTTTTTTCTTCTTTTATATTTTTCCCGAATACAGCTCACTATAATAGTCTCTCTGTTCCTTTAATTTATCTTTCTTATTATTTATACTTTCGTCAGCTGACTTAGTCAATGTTGTGATAAGTTTATTTGCAAAGTTGCCTTTTTCCATTCCAATAAAGTATTTTGTCGACTTTTCGCCCTCATTCATCCAATGTGCTTTCGTTCGTGTTATCATTCTTTGAATTTTCTTATTTCTTATATTCTCTAAATTTCGTTTTGCTTCGGATAAGTCATTGACGAGTATTTAAATGTGTCACCCTGCGCTTTTATCAATAGTGTATCTAAAAATGGTCGATCCTTTATGCAGAGTTGTTCCTCGGTACGCTATTTGTTTGGTAGATCGTTTTTTCTAAAAAGATGTTCATAGATCGGACATGACAGAGGGGAGGCAACTGGTATGTCTCAGCTCCAGGTCATCCTTCTGCACGAGTTGTCGTTCACATCAGCTTTGATTGCAGGATGGTGGCAGGAAATAGGGAAAATACCTAGTCGAATGAAGCGACTAAATATTAGAGAGATATATCTATATAACAAAATCCCAGCATATAACAAAATCAATGACAATTGACGAATTGAAGGATAGCAAGTGTACAGCATAAGAACACGAATGATTAATCTATATGTAGACAGTAAAAAAGGGAGGGGGGGCCCTCTTTTTCAAGGTATACTATGTTTACTCTGATATAAATATCTCATTTTATCTTGTTTTGTTATATTGTGAATTATATATACTGCTCTGGAAAATATGTAAGCCAGAGGCTCGGAAAGAATGAGGTGCATCTTTTGTAGAAGATGTGTTCTACTTAGTAAAGTCATGAACCGAATAAATATACCTTCTCGAAAAATAACTCTTTCAAACTTGCGGATCATTTACCTCAGTGATCAGGCATTCATAATTTCTGAATTGATCGATCTCATGGTGAATATTAACATGTTAAAAAGTTCTTGGGAAATGACCTCTCGAGTATAGATTTGTACATGTATATTGATCATGTTATTAGTTCGGACAATAAAAATACGAATGGAAGCGAAAACACCAGTCATATCTCAGCGATATCACGGTACATAATATCTTCCATAATGCAGGTCTGTATACTCAATACCTCCGTTCTGTACAGAATTCGGGCTGTACAGTTATTACTATAGGGTTATTGCACTTTTTGATATCTAGAAGCTAGAAAACGTGCTTTTGTTTAATCGTTCAATATAACATGGCAGTGTGACTAACGTCACAGGACCTACGAAGTGCAGTAGGCATTAGGACTCGAACGCGAACTGAACTCTTGGAAATCCCCACCCCCAGTTGAAATCCTGCCTATATTAAGATGGGCACCGCCCAAGTCAGAATCGTCACTGATTTTCATCAAAAATCACCAGAAATTTCCATCAAAAATAGGTCAGCTCAGAACTTGTTGGTAACAGTCTCTTAATGCGCCTTCATTCCAAAATAAATAACACTCGCCGATTTAATTTTACAATTTTTTAATTAAAGGAAACAGATTGAATAATATAGGTTCAGTAGATTTCAAGCTTTACGTGTGAAAATACATTTACATCTCTTTAATGGTTTTCAGTGCCCTTGTACAGGATCAAAACAACTTTTTGAATCACATTATTTTCCCAACAATACAACAGTACTATAGTAGAAGGTAGCATTTATGTAGTTTACGGTAATTCAACTCAAGACCAACACCTTCTATGCACAAGATAATAATGATTCTATGTCATTCTCCTGAGCATAACCGGTACAAAGACGAATAAATAGCGTCTCTACGTCACGTTGTTATCTAGATATATGAGACAACACATTTTGGGCATCGGCAATCTGATGAATGTACTATTCCGGTTTTCTTGTTTCACATTATATTCTATGGTGGTTGATCGAGGGATTTTCTTCATTGATAAACGTTAAACCACCTAGCTTTAACTAATTCTGCTAGGCTGTCGTCATTCAGACTGTACAGCCTACACAGTCCAGAGAAAATACACCGCACATTCTTGTACTCCCAGACTTATCACATTTGATGGCAAGTTTAGCGGGCTGTTTAATGTCTAAGCTAGGAAATGTTCCAGGGTAGTTGACAGGCATAATATACTATAGTATCTGCTATACAGGACACCGACCACTGTAATTTGATGTGACAGCAGCACGAGTACAAACCAGCCTTATCTCAGTGGGCTTGGATATAAATCACTGTTAAATACCACAAGGCTCCGATAGAGCCTCTCTCTGTGTTTGTTCCAATGACAAGCCTTAATGACTTTTAAATCCACTGATAAGGAGTTCCCGGGGCTTCATGGTCATAAAAGGAACATGATACTGTTAAAGGCCACATGGATGGTATGTATCTGTAACAATATACTGAAGTGTTAATATTATATCTAATTTTAATCAGAATTATTTCAGATCAGAACTTGCTGGTAACAATGCCTTAATGCACGTTCATGCCAAAAATCAAGGTTCTAATGTCAACGGTTCTCCTTATTTTGCCGACGAAAGGATTCGGATGGACTGACTCACTCACTCATTACCGGACAATTTGCGATCTGTAGCCTACTTCGTAGGAATATATTCGAATGTGGGCGGGGCGGTAATGTGCGAACTTTAAGTATAAATGGAAGTGAATATACGTGAAGTATGAAGTAAGAATGTTTATCTATTGCACAGTTCGAAGACATGGAGAGAAATTGCCAAGGTGAACGAAGCACGTAGATTTATACCAATAAAGCCGAAATACTTATGATATTCAATATTAAATTTGAAGCTCAAATGGGGGAATCATCTGCAACATTGCACATACTGTAACGATGATGAAAGCCGACCATGTCTATCAAAAATAAAATAGTTTTTATCTTTCGTTTGTTTTAGGATACCGGAACATTACCGGTTCATAACTTCTAGGAAACTGGGGAGAGCCAGGGCAGTTTTACGAATCCGAAAAAGTAAAAAAAAAATGCTTAATGTGTATATCCCTTTTTGCAACAAATATAAGGCCCAGATATTTTTGAGATTAACAGGAATTTATTGCAGTGAGTCTGTCTCATGCATGGCATGCAAACAATATTCAGCTCCGGTCCTACAGGAGAGAATTTGCTGGACTAAATTTCGGTACGGTACTTATTTATTGGGTATTATTCGGCATTTCTAACAAGACGTCTATTAATCTCAAAACACTGGCTGTTATTGGTGGCATATATATTGGGGAACACGTCTTGTCTATCACAGCCCAAAGTGAGACCATAATGAAAAACGTCAACCATGAGTGGCTCCTAGGAAGCTCTAGTTGATCTAGTTCTCGCGGCGATAGGTATAGCGGGTAACATGGCGGAAATTTCAGAGTTTGTTTACAACATACAGGTTGAATCTGATTCCGTCTAACCAAGGAAACATTCTGCTGTTAGATTGTTAATCCCGAGACCCGCCCACAGTACATGTCATTGGACAACTACAAGTAGGTTGTTTCAATCTGTATGGGATGCTGTGAATAGTAACAAACTTCATGAGTTCAAAAAAACTGTATATACTCATCTGAACAGCCAGAAACGTTTCGATCAAGCCATGGTCAGGCGATGTAGAATAGGCCATACACGATTAACTCACGAACGTTTACTTAACAAGCGCTGGATGAGCGCAAAGACCTCCGTCGAGGCAACAGGGTCCGTAGGGGAATACATCACTGAATAACATAGGGCCGGATGCCTAGCTCAGTTTTGCATTTGTTGGACGTTAACTTCACCAATGGTAATTAACCTGGGGTTGCGGGTTCCCCACTAGCATGTCCAGCTACATGTGTAGGGATGTGGAAGTCACATTCCCCGCAAATAATTTTTGTCTGAATATTGGGGTATGAAATAGAGTATATTGATAGAAAACCTGGAATACTGCTTGAGACATTAGGCTCCTTCCCACCCCCACCTCCCCCATAGAGGACGCCCCCACCCAAATCAACACGTTAGCGGCAGAAATGAGACCCTGTGTGCCTACTTTTACCAACTTGCTTGTGATTTTGTGCTATAGGCCCTACACATCAACACTTCATATTTTGTATGTGTACAGTATAGCATCCTCATTGACAGAATCCTCTACAAAACACACCTGATTTTACCGACACTCCGTTCTGATCTGTCTCAGCATCATGTGATGATTCAATGCGCTCGGAATAATTTTGTATACTGGTGTTACAGGTCACCTTCATCATAATGTATCAATTACCATGAACATGTATCACATTCATATTGTATGATGATGGCTGATGAGAATATTGCCCATATGGAACAAATGGCTGGATTCCAGCGAATAAAAAGTTATTGTTAATCATAAGCAACATACAATTAATAATACTATCAAATAATTATGTTTATTCCTTGTCGACATCAATATAATACAGGCAATATTATGACTGAATCATGGTAACATATATTCAAGTGTATCTATGTCTACACTAAATTGAAGGAGACCCATGATGCATATTATATTATGTTGTAAAACTTCACTTGCTAATCTCGATTATGTTGCTTATTGTGAAAATAAATGAAGTTATGAAAATAAATTTAGTATGATTGCTCATTGCCCTCAAATTAAAAATATCTTCAGCAACTAAAGTTAAGCCAATCATAACAATATATAACACCATGGTATTGTTGTAATATCACCCAGGTATTGATCTTTGGTTAAGAATGTAATGAGATACATATATACCTGTTCTTTGTGTTATTCTGTATGCAGTTCATTCTGTATGTATTTTATACATGCACACATACCAGAAGTGGAATTGAAATTTGAATAAAATAATCAAAATATGTTCGATTTTTACCTCTACCCAGGAAATGAAGTCTTTGTTTCTAGAAGCTAAATCATTTTAGACACTCAAGTCCTTACCTGGTCAAGGGAGATAATTTTGTAAAAAAAAAAACAAACAAAAAGTATAGATCCACACTGGTGCAGAGCAGAAAGTTTTATGACCTTTGATGATATTTGTGGAGCATGCAGCAGGACTTCAACTTCCATGAATCTGATATTATCCACACAATCCCATTCTACATGATATTTTTGCCATAGCACAGATAAAATAGGTCCCTTCATTTATCTAGTTAGAAATAACACGACAAATACCAATTTGTTCATGATTGCATGTATTATCGAGCTTTCGGAATGTACTTATTCCATCATCAGGATTTGTTGTAGATCCAGGAGCTATTGTCAGCTGCAGGTGTTGTAAAAGTTAGATCCAATTATTCTGAGTGAAGGAATGATTGATTGAAATTGTAGTTTAAGGGCCGCTTCCCATTCGGATTTCGCGGCCCATCAACTCAATGTTTTATTTGACTTTCGCGGTACATTACTTTGTTTATTGAATATCTTTTCCAGCGCTAAGTTAATAAATAAATAAATAAATAGGTAAATAATAAATAACAATGAGAGATTAGTAGGAGATATAAATAGAGGTAAATAAGAATCGCTATATGTACAAGTTCGTAAGTCTCTTTCTGTTTTGTTTTTTTTGGTAAGTTTTTCTGGTAATTGTGAGTTCACTGTAATCGCGTGTATGATTCCTTTGTCTTGGTACCCCTTTGTACACACAAAGCCGTCCAGAAAAAACTGGGAGAACCATGGGCGACTTCAGGATTTTTCTGATCGACTTTTCTAGCGGCGCTCATGGGAACGGGTGGGTTCTTCCAGAAATCTGTGCCTGTAACAATTGCTTGGAGTGTGTATTGGGGCACAGGACGGCAGGTCTACGTCCTATATTGCGTGAAAGTCAAAGGAACATATTCTGTGTTAAGGTGTCTGTTCGGTGTCATCTATGGGGTAGCGTGTCGGTGTGGTCTAGGATGTGGTGTTCTGTTTCTGGACGTTTCTTGTTGTGCGGCGATGTTGGCATTCTTGTGATTGTCATCCGTCTTCTGTTTTTACTCTTGTCCACCATGGTGCTGTTTTATAATATTTGTCGTCATCGGTGTTCTGTTTTAATGCTGGTCTTCCTCGTCTGTGTTCTTCAGTGTGCTGTGCCTGTATTACAAAGAATAGAGTTTGTAGTTTCTTGTTTTCTGGTGTTATATTTTGCCACCGACTGGCACTATCGTGATCTAAGTCACACAATAACAAGTGAAGGAATGAAGTCTGGCATGGTTGTTTTAAGTTAGAACTTGGCATCCTTGGTAATGTCTGACCGACTGACACATGTATCACCCTGCATGTGGTCATTACATGCGTAATGTTTATTTCATGAGGAATCAGCTGATATCCAATGGGGGAGGGGGAGGGTGTGGTTTGCACAATACTATGCGGCCAATCACTGGCTCTGATTTTCACCACCTCTGTCATACCACACCTTTCTGACACAGCTAAACCAATCGATAGTCTGTATTGGTACTTCCAATTTCAACCAGTACATCCGTTGTGTAACTTTCCTGTTGCGTCTTATATCAGAAGTGCTGAATCCATGACCTGCATGTTGGAATCAATTGTATACATTTAATATCAAAACTCAGTTTACTGAAAATGTTGATGTCCTTCATTATATTTCATTCTTTCATCATACACAACAAGGTGTAATCCATTATACCGGTTCTCACAACATACGTGTACTCAATAGTATTGGGACCTGAATGGTATCCTTACTCAAGGTAATTTGAGAATAGATTCAAGAATAATTTTTAATTCAGTGTATTGAAATGTTAATTGACATGTGTGCTGCTGGGAGACGAACCTTTGAAATGGGAATTGCAGGCCTGCAAATGGCTCACAGTGAAATTATAGGAGGAAATTTGCAAAAATATAGGAGAAATATAGGAATTTTCAGAATAAAATATAGGAAAATATAGGAAATAAAGGAGTGTAAGACAGGTCTGTACTACATTGTGTGTTCCAAACCTGGTAGTTTTCTGGTGTTTAATCAAATGACTTTCATGTGCTAATGGTTGTCTTTCAGGCGACCTGTTCTCTTGTTTGATTCAGCATAGAGAGATTGAAATTTTTTGATATTTGGCGAGCGAAGCGAGGCGAAAAAAAAATTCTGAAATGTATTTCCTCATGACAGAGCATTGATGAAAGTTTTCATGAGAAAAAGTCCAAATATAGGAAATATAGGAGGTTTTGAGTAAAATATAGGAAAATATAGGAATGACTCAAAAATATAGGGAAATATAGGAGGCACTTAAAGGCCTGGAATTGGGACAGAGACACATGTGGTTTGACAAACAATAAAGTATGATTTGATCCTTCATTACAATAATGCTGGTAAATATTTTATAAATGCACAAGAAATTCATGCCAAAAGGCAAAATAAATAATCCCCCACCAAGGAAATAGAACAACCAGGGCAGCGATTTGGTGTAAGACTCACGAAATATAATTGACAAAGGATCTGCTGGAAGTTGTATTGTCAGTCTTTTGTCCAGGATATTATCTTTTCAATGGGTGGTCTTACAGCCTTGCCGATATCAGTGGCGTGCATAACCTCCCGTAGCCCTTGTTGACTTGAAACTTGAAACTTTATTTTTTCACTCTGGTCACTTTACACAGCGACATAAGAGGTAAATATGTACATATTTCTTATGGCATACATTGGTGGATATAACAATGAAAGCAATTTGTTTTTAACGGTATTCTCAATCATTACATATTGTATTATGGTAACATTTAGTGTTATTGGTTAACACATTTCTAATCTAAATTGTTCATATTTACACTTCTTTTGATATAATATTTATTGGAATAATATAAAATTCATATATACATTGATTACTCTGTTCCATTATTAATTTCCTAGAGCATCCATTTTCTGGTGGAGAATTAGTAGTCTATTCACAAAAATATACATATTAAGAGAGGTAGTAACAATTACTATTGTATATACACATTTTATATAGAAGTAGCCTCTTATAAAACATATTTTACACCATAAATTTGGAGTTTTGATGGAGCTTAATAAATACATGTATATACTAGCAAGTGCATGCAGCGATAACATACGCATTTAATTTGCGGGTAGAAACAATAAAGATAATTAATCATAAGTATTTAAAAAACATGCATGAAATAGAATCATTGTCTAAATATATATCTAACTGTCTTATTTTCTTGGGAACGCCTTTAAGATACAACATATAAAGAGGGCGAGCTTTTTCAGGGTATTGTAGTTTGAGTTGTTTAGTAGTTCTCTGTATTTGATTTCACTGTGGTGTGATATATAATACTTTGGTATATATTTGTTTCTTTCTACTGTGAAGGATATACATTCGAAGATATAATGATATTCGTTGCCTATAGATGCACTGTTACAGAGATTACATTTCCTCTCAGTGCGTTCAATATTTGTCCATCTACCTGTTTCAATTGGAAGCCGGTGATTACACAGTCTGAATTTCGCCATAGTGTAAGAGAATCTAGGCGGTAAGATTGTGAGGTAAGTTTCTAAAGATATATTGTCTTTGTAAAGCAAGTAATTAACACCTTTTGATGATCTCGATACTTCACTAAGCCAGTGTTGTAGGTATTGATCCGTTTGTCTCAATTTGATTTGTTTATTTAACCAGTTTGGATTTTCGATCTTCTGTTCAAGCCATATATTGTTAAATCCTAATGCTTGTAGAGATTTTTGAACATAATCTAACCATTTGCACTTAATTTCTCCGTGAATAAAACCATTGTATAGATATTTGTATATTTTGCTTGATAGTTTGTTTTCTCCTTGTAGTAGACGTGCCCAAAAATTTATAGTTCTTCGTTGTATAGTTAGAGATAGTGGGTACCTGCCAAGGTCACCATACAACATAAAATGAGGCGTACATTTCCTGAGATGCAAAATTCTTTTCATGAAATCAGTATGAAGCCTTTCTATCAGGGCGATTTGTTCATACCCCCAGACTTCACATCCATAAAGTAGGAGTGGTAAAACTGTTTGGTCAAATAATGAGAGTTGGAAATCAATAGGTAGATCTAAATTTCTTATCCGTCTATACAATAGGTACAAGGCCTTTTCAGCTCTAGCAACAATGTCCTTTTTTGCACTTGAAAATGAACCGGTTCGGCTGAAAATTATTCCTAGATACTTATAACTATCAGTTACTTGTAGTTTGATGCCCTGTATGAAAAAATCTACATTGCACTTCCTACTGCCGAAAACGATAATGTTACTTTTTTCTATATTTATTTGCAGTTTCCAAATTTCACAGTATACAGAAAATTCATCAAGGGCCTGTTGTAATCCTTCCGCAGTATCAGAAAATATGACAGTGTCATCGGCATAT
>JAVTVY010032208.1:0-130322 GCA_036873755.1 Hanleya hanleyi
GGATTCCGCGCAAAACTGTACCACTAACTCCCATTTCTGTCCGTCCTTGACGGAATATGACATTAGTAACACCAATAACTTGGAAAACATCATAAACAAACAAAGCTCCCTGTACCTTATCTAAAATGTGTCAATGAATTGCATAAGATGAAAATAAACAAGTGCCCCTATGAATTATTTGTACAGTTTTTAGTTTAGCGGAACAAAACACAAATGACATTAGTAACATTTGTGTTACTAATGTCATTTGTCTGTCAAAATCTATTTTGTATATGTACAAGAAATTTCTTATAACAGAAGCACTTGCATATGCTCAGTGGAATTAGGCCAAGCATATTGATGTATCTGTACCATTGTCAGTGTTTGTCATCGCCCATGCTGTAATATTAAGCCTTTTCAAAAATGTTCTAATGTCATTTCTGTCAAGGGAGTTGGACAGACATGACACTAGAAACGTTTTTCAAACGCTCATAGTATCGATGTATTGGTATTTTATACACTGGCAATGGTACATATATCTCAATAAGGTCAAGCTAGTGCCACTGTAAATCTGTAATTGATTAATTTCATTGACATTTGTTAAAACAAGTTGGACAGAAATGTAAATGCTGCTAATGTCATTTGGTCCGTCCGACGGACATATGGCATTAGAACAAATGACATTAGCAACATTTACGTCCCACTCCAAAGAGTCTCTCTATTATACTGCAGGTAAGAAAGGTGCAGTGTAAATCTGTTTATATTCAGATATGCATACATTACACAACATTTGTGGGTTGAGCAAATTCAGTTCAAGACACAGTCATTTTTTATTTTTTTATTTTTGATGTTGCAAACGTCATTTTCCGGTGAGACGGACAATTTGTCGGAAAGTGGTATACTTTTTTCGTGGAATCCGCCGTATATGCCAAACAATATAGTACTATCTTATTAACAAATAAACTGAAATGTAACACGCTATTTCACGCCACTGTATCACAGCATATTCGACACTATCTTAACATTTCTCTGCTATGCACCTATGTATAACTAACTACACTGTGTACCTGCTCCGATCAATCTTGATTATTATGGACTAACATGTACTCACCGTGTTTGATATACCGATTTCCTCAGTTGATATTCTTTCCGATTTAACTGGTGCACAGGCAAGAAAATCATTGGACTGAATATTTTGTACTGGTATCAGTCTCTGTGTGAACCCCACTGTGATAGTTGTGTCGTTATGTTCTGGGGTTTCTTGCTTAATCCCTGACAGCGTGCCTGGGGTAAAAACAGAATCAGTTGTTGGATATTCTAGGTGATGTAGTTGTGATTCTGCCGTCCTGTCCTGACTCTCAGTCGAAGGTTTGTCTTTTATCATTATAGGCAATGTAGGAACTGCCCACTCTGGTTTCGCTCCCTTCCTCTTATTTATAGATGTTTCTGACAATTCAAACAAATCCATGTTAGCCATGATCGGATAGTTTGAGATGTTTCAAACGACCATTTTAATCCAGGAATAAAATCGGGAGAATCAGATATCCTGAAATGAAAGAAGATAGGGGTTAGATCAGTATTCTGTGGTTAAGTTTTCATGGCTCAGATCAAATCACACATCTGTGAACAGTTTCAGAGTCGCTTTCCCTAAATCCACAGCATATTCCACCCTGTGCTAAATGAATACATGTAGGCCAAAGAACAAGTTTTCAATGACGTCCAAAGTGAGATTAACAAAATTTAACGTTCTGTCCAATCAAATTTTATGCGATCACTTTTGCATATTATATTGCTTTTGTTGTTGCTAATCCTGTAATCCACTATCGATGGATATCAGTCCCCAGTGTCGAATTATATCCGCTGTGCTACCATACCACTGAGTGCTACTTATTCCCTGATGCTTGAAATAACCGTTGGCTATTGGCGGAAATACACACCAGTTCTCTTTAGCTATGGTACGTATTTTTCTAAGGTAATATCATAAGATCCCTACAATTTGACTGGTATATTCATCAGCAAGGCCTCACTATGGCCACGTAACATCAAATTTATTGCATTAAAACAACTCGAGTTACATAGATTCGAATTTCATATGTCAGTGATTTGTTAAGTTGGAGGTACCGTACCGGTTAGCCCGAAAACATCGTCTAATTTACTTTGTATCAATTGATTAATTATTGTTGAACCCTCTAAGATAGAAAATATTTGCCACACCCCCTCTCCCTTTATTCACCTAGTCCAATATGATGTAACTGTAATACGTCCTCCATCAATATGATGATGTCTACCATTTCCGTACAACCCAATCGAAGATACAATAATAAAAGACAGGCTGTCAGTCACCCATTGTTACAGTATTGGACTATATAGTTTTCTCAGTACCGGTATTTAAACTGTCCCTACAATTGAATAGCGAGACTACAACAAACGCGATAGGCATTTGTTCGGCACCTTGCAAGCCGGTGTCATAACGGCTCTCGTGTAAGTGATATTGTAGAATATCAGGCTACAAACACGATTGACTTGTTCGGGTAGTCACTTGCGCATGCCCAGTGAAGAGCTTTGAGCACGGGTCTGTTGACTTCCGGTTCTATACTGCCAGCCAGATGCAATGGGACTGAATATAAACATGCGATTTTAGCTGCTGTTCCTTCAAATTACATAGCAAAAATTCTGCATACGTTGGAAAACAACAGTGGCTGTCATGTCAAGAAGAATTGTAGCTTTGCAACTTGTAGTATAAATTCTGGACGTTTGAGAAGCGGTTCAGCCCTATGCATAACATTATTTGATAGCCGCCGGAAGTCAACAGAGCCGAGCTCAAAGCTCTTCACTGGGCATGCGCAAGTGACTACCCGAACTGGTCAATAAGATGATACGCACAAATTATTTCAGCACAGGAAAACATCGAAGCGCGCGTTAAACAGAACCTGATTATCAAATACGTGACCAGATTCGTACTTTGGCTGAACACGGACTCACTAAATGTACAATTAGTGCGACAACGGATGATTTGTCCACAATTGAACCTTTGCATGTGTTTCTTTAAGGTTCTCACTAAATATTTGCATTTCGAATTGTCTGGAAAAAGACAAATATAATATATTTATATACATATAAAAAAACGACCACATTTTTTTCTGAAAATTTCAGAATACATAACACGTCCGATGGACCGCAAAGCGACATACATCGGCAATTACCGAGATATTTTGAACTAACTGAACTATCGGAGTCGCTGATTGATTTTTGAACTCAAACGCAGAAGTAGTGAATCGACAATATTCGCCCAGACATTCGAGGTTGCCGTGAATAAGAGAAATGATGGAGATGCTGGATAAGTTTGCAAGCGTGTCTTGGTTTTATCGGGTCTAAAATTACAGCATGTACGCGAACTATTCTGGATAGTTTAGCATTCATATAGAGGGTTATGTTGTGTCGACTCGTAATCACACTGAAAAAAGACTGAAAAACAACACCACATACAATGATTCGTTTGTACCTCGAGTATATCAACTTATTACATAGCAAACAGTCTGGATTTCGCAGCTTCAATTCTTGCCAGATTGCCCTCACTGCTTTGATCTCACTGAGTGTTAAGGTCTGCTACATAAGAATTGTTAAACATTCCTTTTGTGTGTACTGAACTTTAAAAACAATCTTTTAGTATAACTGCTCCAAATATGTACACTCATTCATAGATTCATAGTGTGACAGCCAGTAATGGGCATTTGACATGTGTATGGATGGTAGCTTCCGAGGTTTAATTTTACTTCACGTAATGAATCGTAACGAATCGGGACCCCCTCCGTTCTGTCCCGAAGTCGTAGAAATGACATATAATGGAATAGTTTTTCATAAACTATACCGTACTGCAGTGGGCATTATTTCTAAGAGAATATGTTGTCGGTTACTAAGTAGGGAAATTTGGTGTTGTCAATGACAATCTTGTATCCCCTTCCGGTGTGTCCGTAACAGAGCACATGTTAGCTGTGTTAGTGTGCGTTGCACACATCTAAGAGATAATTTGGTGAATTTCGACTGTTTGGTGAAGCATCACCCAGGTAGGATGTTATAGCAAAGTCTATGAATGTTCGTAGAAATTTTCTGCACCAATTTCAGATAGAATTTATATCCACTATTGTCAATTTAGCTTGTTTTCTGTAGTTGGTCCGCCCCACTTGAATGAACGTTGACCAACAGGGTTGGAATTAATCTCGGATGCATGTTTGAATCTTGTTAGATTGTAAACTTTATTGTTCCTAGTTCTTTCACAGATTAACTTGTACTTGATATACGCCGATGTTTCTATGAATTGAAAACGATCACTCTTGCTATGTAAATATCTGTTATTAGCATTTTCAAAAAGCTTTCCCTGTTTCACGCTCCGATGAACATGTATTCAGACAAGTCTGTATGAACTTTTAGCGTTACAATTGTACTATTTTCTCTCACAGACTATGGTGATTTAGTCTACCCTCTTGAGTAAATGTGATTGGATGCAGACCTGGGATAGTTCACACGATTTTAGGGTAAGACGTTGTACATGCAGATTGAAAATTAAGCCATATTGTAATTATTCTAAGATAGGAATAATGCGTACGTCTAGACATGGCCCCATAAATACTAATACTATGGACACTATTAATGAGCATTTTTCTTCAAAAGCCATATTCAAAATTGTATTAGTTTTCGAGGATTTATGTAATTGTCATGACTGTGGGAAATTCGATGACAATAATTGTACGGATTTGTGCCCGAATGATTGTAATGAATTTTCAGAGAAATTATAAATTAGATTATTTTAAATAGAATATGCAATGTAATTCCAGAGTATGTACTTTTGGTGTGAATTGTTACAGAGATACTTTGTTTATTCATGTCATCAGGTCATTACGGTATAGCTCTCTGTATATGGTGTGGAACATGGCGTATCCTGTTGAGTGCCGGGCAAAAGGGTTCTCGACTAAGTGATACTTTGTGTAGCTGTGTTAGGGGTGAGTGTGCATCTTGGTGCATAGAAATGTAATATAATCAGAGAATATTGAGTAACATTGAACCCACGCTACATTGGTTTTATATCTTGTGCAAATATGTTAATGTGCCAACATGATGAGTTTATTAGTAGATGGCAAAATGAGAGTTATGGGACAGTTAAGCATCATGCATGCCTAATGAGATAAGACTAAAAATATATGAAACTGTTATTAATGATACTGCATGCTAACTGTGAGTAGACGATAAAAAGAGGATTTTACATGAGTGGTGTAGTGTACCTAGTCACATGCTATTACCTCATGGTACCAAGTTTTCTTAATAGAATAAGAAACACGATATTCATTTAGTTTGTGAAAGAAGGCCATTATTGGCTTTATTTGTTCATTCGACACATTCAAATTTGCATTTCATTATTAATTCATCTGGTTTCATTGTTAATCGAATTGAGAGTCTATTTTACTACATAAATTGAGTGTTGCAACACTCAATTTATGTATTAATAATTTCGGTGGATAGCCTATTCCGTCCAATAGCCGGAGACAGGAATGAGATTATTGTATAACCATAATGATTGAGAATGGAAGTGTCATATTCTGTATGCGCCATTCATCTATTCATGACCCGAACAAAGAATAAGCTTTTTGCAACATTGTGTGATATCTGAGAGCTAACGCCTGCTGTTTAAATTCAGGGTATTTTCCACGCTTCGCAACTCCGGTACTACTTACCTCGCGCCTATGGAGCAATAAACGAAGTAACCTCAACTTCTTGTGTTTGTTCTATTATCTGCGGTCACATTTGGTGTAAGAAGTGGGATGTGCTCTGCAGAAGTGTTTACCCCCTACACGGCTGGGAATACGTCTGCCATCAGTGGATGTGGGACGGCGGCGACAACGTGGTGGACATCTGTTACTGGACCATTAACTGAAACTCCACATAGTGGACTGTGATATTGGTCGGCAATCGCCTCTAGGGCATACGTTTTGAGTCACCATGAACTCTTTGTCACTGAGATGGTGTGAAGTGCCCAGCATCTGAAGTTATGAAAGTCACTTTTAACTCTTCGAGATAGTGTGAAGATGGCCATTTGTTGCTGACCTTGATCTGACAGTCTTCTCCGACATCGAGTTGAACTTTAATTTGGCATTAACTTTATCAATCGAATCTTATTCAATGACATGACTTATTAAATGAAATTTGCTGATTGTATTAGTAATTATGAAATCTCCCATTTGTAGCAAGGTAACAGGAGATGGTAAGTCCAGTATAGCCAAATGCTTGATATCTGCCATCGAATTGATTGGAAATTAATGGTATTTGTACTAAGAGTTCCAAAATGGCCACTCCAGAGGAAGCATTAGCTGCCCTGAAGGCTGAGCTAGAGGCTGAGAAAGCTCGGTATGCAGACGCTAAGAGAGAGGCAGAAGCGGCCAAATCTGAAGTGGAGAACTTGGCTAGAGTCGATCGAGAGCATAGGCATCAAGAGATGGCCCGTGGTGATGTTCCTCCAGTTTATGTGTCTAGATCCAGGAAGGTTGATCGGTTCACTGGCTTATCAACCAAAGCTAGTGATCCCACTATCCAAGAATGGGTTTCAGATGTGAAAGCCCAGATAGGACAGCGGAAAATCACTAGGGGGGAACAAGCTGCATTTATCATCGAAAATCTAAGCGGGAAAGCGAGGAGAGAAATTCAAGGTCGTGGAAGGAAAGTTACATCAGACACAAATGAAATGTTCGACGTGCTGCTTAAGATATTTGGTGATGGTAATATCACCCAGCTCCAAGAAAGGTTCTATTCGTACCAACAGTCGGAACAGGAGGACTTGCTAGACTGCTCGCTGGAATTGGTCGCTCTCTTTGATCGTATGATCGAGTTGGATAGTTCTTTTTCGTCCTGCCGCGAGAAGACCCTTAAAGGACGGTTGGCGGAGGCTGTGAAAAATGAGAACCTCAAACGTGAGATCCGTCGCATCAACATGGATCACCCAGACCGCGATTTCTTTTCAACTAGGGATCGAGCCATAGAATGATTAGGGAATTACAAGCGTCTAGTCCGTCATTCATAATCCAGCCGTCGTCCATTAGAGAATATCCGCGTCAAGGCACGTGAAGTGTCCGTCCAAGAAACTACTGATATAGATATGGCAGACCAACTCAGACGCCAGGGTGAGCAGATTACGGCCCAGAAGAAGCAGATCCAGGAACTACTGGGGAAACTGCCAAATAAATCCCCTACACAGAACGCGTATGCTGGACGAAGCGGAGGACGGCGGGACAGAAGGGTGCCTCGACAATGTTGGGGCTGCGGTAGTTTAGACCATCTGCTGAGAAACTGTCCATCAGCGTCAGCCAGTGAAGTCCAGGGTCCAAGGCCCGAAGCCGTCGAACAGTCGTTAAACTAGGAAAGCCTACCATGGCGAGCCACATGGTAGGCAGGAATGTGGGCGACAAGGGCTCAATCATACAAAGAGCTGTGGGTGCGCGACAAGGGCTCAATCTTACAAAGAGCTGTGGGTGCATGTTCGAAGCCGGTCGTGAAACTAGGACCCAGCCAGGTGAGATGTCTATTGGACAGTGGGGCGCAGGTATCAACTATAACCGAAGCCTTCTTTCTGAAGCATCTGGTTCAGGAAGGCGAACTTGTTGACGTGTCCTCGTTCATTCACATAGCTGGTGCGCAAGGCATGGATGTGCCCTACATTGGCTACATAGAGCTAGATGTAACTGCCCTTGGCCACATATTCCCCAAAATGGGATTTCTAGTTGTTAAGGACCCGGTTGACACTCCATGTCTGCAGACAACGGTGGAATGTCCAGGTGTTTTAGTTGCCAACATTTTAATCACATTGTTGCAAAGTTAGGTGAAATTGATGGACCAGACTTTCTGGGAAAACTTTCCCAGAGTGATCAGTCAAGCTGGAGCCAAGCTCTAGCCTTATTCAGTGAAACAATTGTAACAGGGTCGAGCCGGAACTCCAAAGATGTGTTGTGTAGAGTACGAGTGGACTCCAGGGACCAGTTCTTATACCTGCACGGACGATAAGGATGATACAAGGTTCCGTCCGGCCTGCTTTTAAGGGGGTTAAGTACGAGGCCATGATGGAATACCATGAGGACTATGCATGCCCACTTCCCCAGGGGCTAGCCATAGGACCATCGCTAGTTGTAGTAGGAGCCACTGGTAGAGTCCCAGTCCAGGTAGCAAACTTTAGCGATGTTGACAAGTATATCAACACACGGACATCCATAGCTGTCCTTCGTTCGTCAACTCCAAACTGCAGTGTCGAGGTACAAGAGATTAATATGTGTGAGGTAGTGGTACAGCCAGTGAGTGACAAAGCGGACAGATCTGTTCTTGAACATGTAGTCTCCAGAATGGATATAGGAGACGGACTGAGCAGCGAACAGCGAGAAGCTGTGGAAAATGTCATCGCCAAGCACTTGGATGCCTTTAGTAAGTCGGATGATGACATAGGGTTTTGTGACGAGGTTTCTCATCCTCGTCACCATTGACAACAAACCCATCAAAGTACCCCACAGAAGAGTGCCTCCCCACCACTGGAACGAAGTAACTGGGAAAGTTGACATAGTTCCAGTGGATGTTTTCTCTGTTCTTGTCTGGACCTCTCTATGCCACACGACACACATGGTCTCCTGGAACTTTTGTCTAACCTCTGTTGGTATTACTGTAGTAGGCGATTCAGCTGTCAGAACCATCTGCTCAAACCGTACGCACTGTGGTTCATCCGAATGTTCAGATCGCCGGCTGAGAGCATCAGCGTTTTACTCATATTGCCGGATCGATACTTGATATGAAAGTTGAACTGAGCAAGCTCAGCAGCCCAGCGAGATTCTACAGCTCCAAACTTTGCAGATGTATTGAAATAACTCAACGGATTATTGTCCGTATACACTTTGAATTCCGCCCCAATCAGAATATCCCTGATTTATTTCTCGGTTATTCCCCATTTGAGCGCCAAAAGTCCCATTTGAGCGCCAAAAGTTCCAGCTTCATGCTGCTATAATTCTGCAGATTTCTTTCGTTCTCGCGGAGTCCTCTGCTAGCGTAGCTGATAACCACAGTTACTATTACCATTGTCCCTTCGAGAGCGTGCATTGGAAGCACTCCAAGACAACACAGGCCACCAAGGTGCCGACCGTACACTACATCTCGCGAGAGCCAGATGCTATTGGCTGAGCATGGTAAAGGACATAGAGACCCACTGCCATAGGTGTTCGCGTTGCACAGCTGCCAAGGCTGGGAAGAATATCCGCCCAGCCATGGGGTCCCTAACAGCTACGAAACCCCTCGAGGTCCTCGCTATGGATTTTACAGTGCTGGAACCTGCGAAGGGAAAGGTGGAAAATGTACTGGTCTTAACGGACGTCTTTACAAAATACACCCAAGCCGTTCCGGCAAAGAATCAAACAGCGAAGACGACAGCCTCACTCTTGGTGAAGGAGTGGTTTGTACGCTTTGGCGTGCCACTGCGACCGCACAGTGACCAAGGGACAAGCTTTGAGAACGAAGTGCTCTGGGAGCTTTGCAAATTGTACGGTATTGATAAATCAAGAACCACGCCCTATCACCCAGAAGGCAATGGACGGTGCGAACGCTTTAATCGAAGTATGTACGACCTCCTCCGCACTTTACCACCTTCCAAGGAGCAAAGCTGGCCAGACCACCCGCCTGAACTGGTGTATGTGTATAATTGTACACCACATTCAACTACGAAGTACTCTCCCTAATATCTTATGTTTGGGCGGGAACCAAAGCTCCCAGTTGACAAGCTGTTGGGAATTCCAGAGGAAACTTCCCAAGGTACGATCAATGAGTGGGTCGAGGACCACTTCAAGAGACTTAAGTACGCTTATGAATAAATGATGAAAAACACACATAAACAGTCGTCCAAGAGGCAAGAGAGGAACAACAAGGTTGTAAATGATGCTGGCCTCCCTCCTGGGGCTAGAGTCTTAGTGCGCAACCGCAACTTCAGGGCTAGACACAAAATCCAGAACTATTGGGGCTCAACACCCTGCGGGATTGTAGAACGCTGAGACCCTGGTGGGAATGTGTACGTGGTAGAACCGATTGAAGGGGATGGACACAGGAAAACATTAAATCGTACAGAGTTACTGGACTCCCGTGAGTTGGTCGAAGACGAGCCAACAGAAGAACAGGACGCTTCGGGCGTTAGCCATAATGTAGACGGAGAGGAGCAGACCTCTGATGAGATTTCTGATGAGACCTCTGATGACGATTTTGAGGTGTGTGTTGGCAGGGTATTCCCGGAGCAGGCCGAGGTTCCGCCAAACTCGGACCCCAACCCTGACATAGGTCGCAATACCGTGCAGGATGGATCTTCGGACATAGCAGGGGAGCAAGCCCCATGTGTTCGAACTGACCCAGTGGAAGTTCAGGTACTGCAACCAGGTGCATCGTCGATCTGCTAGAGCTTCGCGTGGGCAACACTCTAACATGCACAAACTGCCTAGATCTGTTACAACTCAACAGGATATAACGGCTGGGATGACTGTGAACCCCAACGTACTGGAGAATATAATATATAGGTCACAACTACTGCTGCTCCAGCTACTGGCTGGTGGCAGACACTAACTGACATATTCCATACCTAGTTGCCGAGACGTCAACTGTCTAGCAGGGGAGTGTGTTACAGCCAGTAATGGACATTTGGCATGTGTATGGATGGTAGCTTCCGAGGTTTAATTTGACTTCACGTAATGAATCGTAACGAATTGGGACCCCCTCCTTTCTGTCCCGAAGTCGTAGAAATGACATATAATGGAATAGTTTTTCATAAACTATACTGCAGTGGGCATTATTTCTAAGAGAATATGTTGCCGGTTACTAAGTAGGAAAATTTGGTGTTGTCAATAACAATCTTGTAACCCCTTCCGGTGTGTCCGTAACAGAGCACATGTTAGCTGTGTTAGTTGTGTGTTGCACACATCTAAGAGATGATTTGGTGAATTTCGGATGTTTGGTGAAGCATCACCCAGGTAAGATGTTATAGCAAAGTCTATGAATGTCCGTAGAAATTTTCTGCACCAATTTCAGATAGAATTTATATTTTTTTTTGTCAATTTAGCATGTTTTCTGTAGTTGGTCCGCCCCACTCGAACGAACGTTGATCAACAGGGTTGGAATTAACCTCGGATGCATGTTTGAATCTTGTTAGATTGTAAACTTTATTTGTTGTAGTTCTTTCACAGATTAACTTGTACTTGATATTCGCCGATGTTTCTATGAATTGAAAACGATCGCCCTTGTTATGGAAATATCTGTTATTAGCATTTTCAAAGAGTAGCTTTCCCTGTTTCACGCTCCGATGAACATGTATTCAGACAAGTCTGTGTGAACTGTTTAGCGTTACAAATTGTAATATTTTCTCTCACAAACTATGGTGATTTAGTCTACCCTCTTGAGTAAACGTGATTGGATGCAGACCTGGGATAGTTCACACGATTTTAGGGTAAGACGTTGTACATGCAGATTGGAAATTAAGCAATGTTGTAATTATTCTAAGACAGGAATACTGCGTAGCCTACTTCTAGACATGGACCCATAAATACTAATACTATGGACACTAGTAATGAGCATTTTTCTCCAAAAGCCATATTCAAAATTGTATTAGTTTTCGAGGATTTATGTAATTGTCATGACTGTGGGAAATTCGATGACAATAATTGTAGGGATTTGTGCCTGAATGATTGTAATGAATTTTCAGAGGAATTATAAATTAGATTATTTTAAATAGAATATGCAATGTAATTCCAGAGTATGTACTTTTGGTGTGAATTGTTACAGAGATATTTTGTTTATTCATGTCATCAGGTCATTACGGTATAGCTCTCTGTATAGCTCTCTGTCCTGTTGAGTGCCGGGCAAAAGGGTTCTCGACTAAGTGATACTTTGTGTAGCTGTGTTAGGGATGAGTGTGCATCTCGGTGCATAGAAATGTAATATAATCAGAGAATATTGAGTAACATTGAACCCACGCTACATTGGTTTTATATCTTGTGCAAATATGTTAATGTGCCAACATGATGAGTTTATTAGTAGATGGCAAAATGATAGTTATGGGACAGTTAAGCATAATGCATGCCTAATGAGATAAGACTAAAAATATATGTAACTGTTATTAATGATACTGCATGCTAATTGTGAGTAGACGATAAAATGAGGATGTTACATGAGTGGTATAGTGTACCTAGTCACATGCTATTACCTCATGGTACCAAGTTTTCTTAATAGAATAAGAAACACGATATTCATTTAGTTTGTGATACAAGGCCATTATTGGCTTTATTTGTTCATTCGACACTTCAAATTTGCATTTCATTATTAATTCATCTGGTTTCATTGTTAATCGAATTGAGAGTCTATTTTAATACATAAATTGAGTGTTGCACCACAATTTCGGTGGATAGCCTATTCCGTCCAATAGCCGGAGACAGGAATGAGATTATTGTAAAACCATAATGATTGAGAATGGAAGTGTCATATTCTGTATGCGCCATTCATCTATTCATGACCCGAACAAAGAATAAGCTTTTTGCAACATTGTGTGATAGCTGAGAGCTAACGCCTGCTGTTTAAATTCAGGGTATTTTCCACTCCTCGCAACTCCGGTACTACTTACCTCGTGCCTATGGAGCAATAAACGAAGTAACCTCAACTTCTGGTGTTTGTTCTATTATCTGGGGTCACATTTGGTGTCAGAAGTGGGATGTGCTCTGCAGAAGTGTTTACCCCCTACACGGCTGGGAATACGTCTGCCATCAGTGGATGAGGGACGGCGGCGACAACGTGGTGGACATCTGTTACTGGACCATTAACTGAAACTCCACATACTGGACTGTGATATTGGTCGGCAATCACCTCTAGGGCATACGTTTTGAGTCACCATGAACTCTTTGTCACTGAGATGGTGTGAAGTGCCCAGCATCTGCAGTTATGAAAGTCACTTTTAACTCTTCGAGATAGTGTGAAGATGGCCATTTGTTGCTGACTTTGATCTGACAGTCTTCTTCGACATCGAGTTGGACTTTAATTTGGGATTAACTTTATAAATCGAATCTTATTCAATGACATGACTTATTCAATGAAATTTTCGATTTATAGCTCCATGGTCATTGTTATTAATGAAGCACGAACAGCTGGAGCGTGAACTTTCCTACACAATTAACCAAGGAGTAATTACAACGATTTTAGAACAATTTGATCAAATTTATTTCCGGAAAATTGATAAAATATTCAAATCAGTACATCGCTACGAGAAAAAAACAAAACAAACAAACAACTGAACATTTGTACAGCGAGGGCAGTAATTACAGGTAGCAATAGAAGATAAAAACAAGTCACTATTGAATCTCCAAAATAAACATCGAGTGTGTATGACCATACCGGCCACTTTTGTCAATGTTTCTTCTACTTCAAGACCAAATCGGTCTGTAATAATAAGAATGTAGTAAACACCGGTGGAAAGGAATGTTTCACTTTGTCTTACGTGAATAATAAATCAGAAAATAATATCGGGATATTCTTTCCAATCGGACATTTCTTCCTTTTATCTCGATACTGAAGGGTCATAATTCAGACATAAAATAGCAATATTTTTAACAGATTTCACCAAGAAACATTGCTGATGATGTTCACATTAAAGTCTGTTCATTTTAATTAGTCGTCTACTTTTGGAGCTTGTCAAAAAAAAACTCTACAAAATGACTACCATTTCTCCGTGATATGGATAACGTATCGCGCTTGAAATAACTTTGCAATTCTTTCCATATAAAACTCCACTACAGTTGTTGCATGTACCGGGCCTCAGTTTCATAGAGAGATGACATACTGTATTCATGCTCACTGGCGCGAAGGTCGTTGATGCCATATAAAGTAATAGCAGGCGGTCCTTGGGAGTGCGCTTATATGCCATGCCCAGTGAAATTGCCGAATGATAAACTGCACGCACTTCTATTACCGTACACGATACTGTTGACATTTGTGCTAGTAAACACAAATACATTATGACGTCCCCCTATGTAATTGAGACCCATCACATGAAACAACTGTACTGGAGTTTTATATGGAGAGAATTACGTGATATATTATCAAAATCACGGAGTAATAGTGATCATTTTGTGAAGTTCAGTTTGTTCTACATGATGCAAAAAAAAAGAAAATTGATGCAGAGTTAACTACTGAGTTGTTCTCAGACGCCCGGCTGCGTCGAGTTTTCGTATTATCGCGTTTTCGCACAATTGGTATCCAAAGGCTTTTTCCCGTGTGTCTGTTTTCATGTGTGAAAAGGCCGCTATTGGTAATAGATCTACAGGTATAATCACATATTGACTATCTGAGACATTTTTCTCCAGTGTATGTTCTCGTATGTGAGGAAAGGCCACTTTTGCTTCTAGATGTATAACCACACGACGAGCATGTGTACAGTATTCCTGCAGTGTGCGTGTGTGCGTACACGAATGTATCCTTATCAAGTACTTTAACGTGCAATCTATTCCATATCAAGTACTTTTTGGAGACCTAATAGTGAAAAAATCTTTTGAAATAATCGAACTCCAACTAAGAACGTCATTTTAAATTTGCAAATTGTCTATAAGAAACGATGTTTTTGAAGAAGTTTCTTCTATAAGAAACGATGTTTCTAAAACAGTTTTTGATTAAAAAAGTGTCTTTTTTGACGAGGTTACTATGCAACATTGTTACGACAAGTGTTCGTCAACAACAAAAAACATTGCTGCAACATTGTTGCAAACATTGTTGACGATGGCTACAATGTTGCACCACGATCGCTACAATGTTGCACAATTATATCGACATACCTAATAAGGAACGTATGTGGGCATAGGTGTGTGCGTGTGTGTGTGTGTTCTCATATTTGACGCAAACATTGAGCATTCATTCAGTTTAGCTCCAATGTTTGCCTAGGTGTTTGCATAACTTCATAACCATAGCAATTATACGACAGTGCTCCTATTTGTATCAGCATATGTTTTTTTTATACATGTATAACCAAACATTGAACATGCATAAGGTTTTCACCAGTGTGTGTTAACATATGAAAGGAAAGGTAATTTTACTGCTTTTATCCGTTGTGTAGTTCTCATGTGTTACTAAGCCAATGCATCCAAACGGTTTTTCTTCAGAATGTTTTCTCATGTGTGTCAAAAGTCGATGGTGATGACCACACGTATAACCACAAACTGAGCACTTGTATGGCTTTTCTCTAGTGTGTTTTCGCATATGTCTAGAAAGGTCACTATTTTTGGTACATCTATAATCACACATTCAACATCCGAACGGTTTTTCGCCAGTGTGTGTTCTCATATGGAGAGACAGATTACTTCTGGCGCTGCATTTATAATCGCACATTAAGCATTTATACGGCTTTTCCCCAGTGTGTGTTCTTATGTGTCTGGCAAGGGCATTGTTTGTGGTACATCTATACTCACACGTTAAGCATACGAACTGTTTTTCTCCAGTGTATGTTCTCATACGGTAAGAAAGATTAATTCTGGAACTGCATTTATAACCACACATTGAGCATATATACGGCTTTTCCCTTGTGTGTATTCTCTTGTGTGTATCAAGGTCCCTGTTTGTGGTGCATCTATAATCACACATTGAGCATCCGAATGGTTTTTCTCCAGTGTGCCTTCTCATATGTGCAGACAGGTTACCTTTAAGGCCAAATTGATAACCACATAATGAGCATTTATATGGCTTTTCTCCAGTGTGTTTTCTTATGTGTCGAACAAGGTCACACCTATATTTAAATTCATAACCACACATCGAACATGCATATGGCTTTTTCCCAGTTTGCATTTTCATATATGTAGCCATGTCAGATTTACTACTGGAACTATCATTTCCGGCACCCGTTTGCACATTTACTATTGAGTTTCCTTCTCGTCGATACAGGGTCACGGGGTAGGGTTGAACGTTTACATCCTGCCCTAATGACGGATAATGTGTCTCGGTAAATGGCATTCCATTCTGAAAAAAAATCCCAAATTAAAATGATTAACAAATGCGAACATAAAGTATACATAGATCTACTGACGTCCAAACCATTATATATTATTCATGGCATCAATGTATTCACTTATTATCCACCACGAACAATTTTGATCAGAAATGATTCATATGTTCAACTTCCGTGTAAGTGAGAAGAGAGAGAAACAAGAACAATAGTCTATCCGAACAACGACAGAAAAGAATTTCAAATGTCAAAGAAAGTGACATGAGAGACAAACGAGAACAACAGTCTATCCAAGTACAACAATGCCAAGAAAGAATATCAAGCATTATACATTCCTCATCTATAGAAAGGTTCAAGATTCATGGTTCAAGATCTGTCACACGATGTCGGATTGTCCTGGTTCTGATTTCGAAATAATTACTAGTATGCCATTGCAATCTCATGGTACATTTATGTAATAAAGACAAGACCCTATACCCGTTGTTATTTAGCATTATTTCAGAAACACGTGTTATTAAACTCGCCAAAAACATTTGGCATGCTGATGAGGACTCTTTCAAAATGTCACGGAACATGGTGAGCAACAGCTATATTAAGTAAATAAATGTTCATGTATATGCCAAACAATATAGTACTATCTTATTAACAAATGAACTGAAATGTAACACGCTATTTCACGCCACTGTATCACAGCATATTCCACACTCTCTTAACATTTCTCTGCTATGCACCTATATGTATAACTAACCACACTGTGTACCTGCTTCGCTCAATCTTGATTCTTATGGACTAACATAAACTCACCGTGTTTGATATGTCGATGTCCTCAGTTGATATTTTTTCCGATTTAACTGGTGCACAGGGAACCAAATCATCTGAATGAATATTTGGTGCGGGTATCAGCCTCTGTGTAAACCCCACTGTAGTAGTTGTGTCGTTATGTTCCGGGGGTTCTTGCTTAATCCCTGACAGCGTGCCTGGGGTAAAAACAGAATCAGTTGTTGGGTATTCTAGCTGACGTAGTTGTGATCCTGACGTCCTGTCCCCACTCTCTGTCGAAGATTCGTGTTTTATCATTATGGGCAATGTATGAACGTTCCACTCTGGTTTCGTTTCCATCATCTTATTTATCGATGTTTCTGACAATTCAAACAAATCCATGTTATCCATGGTCGAATAGTTTAAGATGTTTCAAATCACTATTTTAATCCAGGAATCACATCGGGAGAATCACAGATATCCTGAAATGAAAGAAGATAGAGGTTAGATCAGTATTCCGTGGTTAAGTGTTCATGGCTCTAATCAAATCGCACGTCTGTGAACAGTTTCAGAGTCGCTTTCCCTAAATCCACAGCATATTCCACCCTGTGCTAAATGAATACATGAAGGCCGAAGAACAAGTTTTCAATGACGTCCAAAGTGAGATTAACAAAATTTAACGCTCTGTCCAATCAAATTTTATGCGATAACTTTTGCATATTATATTGCTTTTGTTGTTGCTGATATTGTAATCCACTATCGATGGATATCAGTCTCCGGTGTCGAATTATAAATTCCGCTGTGCTACCATACCACTGAGTGCTACTTATTCCTTGATGCTTGAAATAACCGTTGGCCACTGGCGGAAATGTACACCACTTCTCCTTAGGGATGGTACGTATTTTTCTAAGGTAATTTCACAAGGTCCCTGCAATTTGACTGATACCGGTATATTCCTTAGCATGGCCTCAATATGGCCAATTAAGACCAAAGTTATTGCATTAAAACAACTCGAATTATACAGATCCCAATTTCATATCTCAGTGTTTTGTTAAGTTCGAGGTACCGTACCGGTTAGCCTGGAAACATCGGCTGGAGGGACCTAATTGACACTGTATTGATTACCGTAATTATTGTTGACCCCTCTACGGCGGGGGGGCATATTTTCGTTCTTGCGTACACACGTTCTGGACATATTCCACGTTCACCGTATTTTCCTATTTTTAATTCTCTGTTCTCTGTTCCACCAAGTTATAATTTTGCGTTCCTCGTTTTGTGAGATTCGTTATTTACGTTCCCGTTCACACCGTCACTCTCGTATGCTTGTCTGCAAGAGGGGACGCAACTCTAGCGGATTCAGCTCTTCTGTTCTGTGTGCGTCGAAACAACCCTGGAAGAACTACTTTCTTCTTTCGTTGGTTGGCTCGTTTATGACACCTGCTAAAGAAATCCCCACAAATGCTCTTCTTCGATTCCGTGGTCCAATTTTGAAATTCCAATGGCGACATAGGCCTACAATTTTTTTTATAAATCCACATCCGAAAACCGTCCTTAAATATCACTCAAGTTACTTATATGGGTTATTTTGTTTACAGTTTTGGAGCAAGGGCGGATCTACGGGGGGGGGGGGGGGGGGGAGTGTCAGGGGGATCCGGACCTCCCCCCTCCCATGAAGCCTAAAAAAAAAGGTCAATATTTTGTTTGGAGGGATCAGCGAACCCTGAGATTCCATGTAGAAATAATGTCTTGAAATGATATGTAAATTAAATGAATGTGGATTATGTTATTAGAGTATCTATAAGTGTATTAAACAGACCATCATCTATTCACATAGTTTGTGAGTGTACTATTTAAGTTGGGAGTTTCAATATGTATCTAAAATCAGATATTATCGCCGCGAGCGCACCACGTGTAGTGGTGTGTTATAGGCCAGTAGGCCTGTTTTGTTTGTGTTAAACCAGGAAGTCAAAAGTTGTCAGGCATATTCTTCAATATCGATGCGTGTTTATGCGAAACAAATGTGAAAATAGAACAATAAATCTACCTGCATTGTGTTCAGATTTATTTCCGAGAAAACGCGTAAAACGCATCTCCCGCAACCTGGAACCCCGGAGCTTCCGGGGTCTCTGCGGCCCCTGGACCCTCGCCTGTCAGGCTGTGAGGATCGCTTATTTTACTTTTGTGTAAATGAATCGGTATCATATTGGTTCTAATGTTCCATGATGTAAAAGTCATCGTGTTTTTATCTGTTAAATATAACTAGAAAGTCAAATGGATTCAGGCATGAAGTATGTTTTTTTCAATATCGATGCGTGCTTATAAATGAGAAACAAACGTGAAAATAGAACCATAAATCTGCATACATTATGCTCGAATTTATTCTCTGGAAATGCTTAGAACGCATCTCCGGAGATCTAGGAATTCGGAGCTTCCGGGGTCTAGGCGGCCCCTGGACCCTCACCTGTTGGGCTATGAGGATTTCCTTGTTTTATCTTTTTGCGAACGAACCGTATCGGTAGGCATCTTTGTTTCCTTTCCATGAACTAAATGCCATCGTTTTGTATGTTTTAAATATAACTAGAAAGTGAAATGGATGCAAGCATGAGGCGCGATTTTTCCAATATCGAAGCTTGCTTATAGTTGCGAAAAAATCGTGAAAATAAAACCATAAATGTGCATACATTATGATCAGTTTTATTTCCGAGAAAACGCTCAGAACGCATCTCCGGTGATGTAGGACCCCGGAGCTTCCGGGGCCTAGGCGGCCCTTGGACCCTTACCTGTTGGGCTGTGATAGTCGACCACTCCCCCTATGAATTTTGGCTGGATCCGTCCTTGTGGAGTATATAATGAAATATGTTGTCAACTGTGGACAATTTTCAACGTTTTCCGATGTTTACTCGGCTGCATGTACTGACATTAACAACACTATTATACAGTGTGGTAGCTAATAAAGACACACTTGAGTTCTTCACAATTGTTTTTTCTTCGTTCTTCCTATTTGGATTATTTTTTTTCGTTTTTCTCCGTACTAGAGATATTTTTTTGACGTTCACACGATCGCTTACCCCCCCCCCCTACGATAGAAACTATTTTCCACACCCCCTATCCCTTTATTCACCTAGTCCAATATCATGTGACTGGAATACGTCCTCCTTTAATGTGATGATGTCTACCATGTCCGTACAACCCAATCGAACATCAAGACAGGCTGTCAGTTACATTTACGCATCATATTACGATATGTCTCAGTACTACCGGCATTCAAACTTTACCTATACAACTAAATAGCAAGACTACAACAAACGTGACAGGCATTTGTTCGGCACCTTGCAAGCCGGTGTCATAACGGCCCTCCTTCAAGTGATATTGTAGAAAATCAGGCTGCAAACACGATAAAATGTCCCGTTGATGCGCACAATTTCCGATGAAAAATCGACGCGCGCGTTAAACAGAACCTGGCTATCAAATATGAGACCAGATTCGTAATTTGGCTGAACACGGACTCACTTAATGTACAATTATTGCGACAACGAATCCTTTGTCCATAGTTGAGCCTTTGCATGTGTTACTTTAGGGTTCTCACTAAATACGTGTATTTCCTTTGAATTGTCTTAAAAATGAGAGATTTATGACTAACTGAACTATCGGAGCTGCTGATTGTTTTTTGGACTCAAACCCGGAAGTAGCGAATCAACCCTATTCGCCCAGGCATTCGAGTGTGCAGTGAATAAGAGAAATTATGAAGATACCGGACAAGTGTGCAAGCGTGTCTTGGTTTATCGGGTTGAAAGTTAAAGCATGTACACTGTAGAAAGAATGTGTTTTGAAACACGACTTCGTGGTTTGAGAATCCCAGCGTTCCGTATTTCAAAACACTGCAGCCTGTTTTTAAAACTTGTGTGTTTCGAAACACCGATGTTTGGTTTTCCGACAATTTGACGATTTACAAGCCACTCCTTCTGGGATTTTGAACCATTATGGTTGGGTTTGAAGACCGACGTGTTTCAAAAAACAACTTCTTGTTTTCCCGGGAACTAATCGGAGTGTGCCGAAACACCACCAAATAGAATTCAGTTTTTCAAGAAACTGACGCGTACCAGTGTGCTGCAATAGAGTGTCCTGATGACCAGCGTTCTATTTCCTATCTGTAATGTATTGGTTGGTTGGTTGTTTGAATTTTAACGTCGCACCTAACCTTATTGGTCACACGGCGACGATGACCCAAACAAACATACCCTAACAAAACCTTAATCCTAACAAATACCTAACCAAAACTACAAAAAACAATTGAACTTCGAATTTTCAAAAATTAGGCTCTACAGACACTGATCACAATGGATTGCTCATTGTTATGCTTCTATAGGTCGGAAAAAAGGGTTAGCGCTCCCATCTCCACGGTGAAGAAAGTAAATTACTTGTTAACGACGTAGAAAACGTCCCTGTTACTTCAGTAGTTCAGGATATAATCGATAAAAAAAAATCTCTAACGACTAAAAATATGTAACAAGTTTTCAGCCGCCATGGTCAATTTGGTTGTGATCATTTTCAGGAAACAATTTCTTTTGATTAGGTACGCATTGAATTCCATCGAGCGCACCAAAGATTAACAGCATAGGACACGTTGATCATATAAGAAAGATTGAGACCAAAGAGCACCACAGGCGCGACGAAAGCAATTCAGCATTGGGGATGCCAAATCGGGAATGGGACACAGAGGGAAATTTTGAAAATTTAGCCTTCATTTTACGCACTCTGGCGCATGTTCAGGAAAGATCTAAGGCCGAGAAAATGTTCACAAATTCCGCCTTTCTTACTCTAAAAAGCAAGGTTTTCAAAACTGCATTTTTGCTCTCCAAACACCATTTTTGGGATACTGAAACACCGATACCAGAGTTTCAAACAGCTTGTGATTTGAAACCCCATAACGCGGATTCGGGCGTTTATTCACCCGTTCCTAAGTTTGGAAAACCCATGATGTGGGTTTTCAATAAAACGAGACCTCTGGTTTTCAAAAAACATTATCCGTGTATGCTGAGAGGAAAGTGTATATTGACTCCGGTACCTTGTAAATAGGGCACGGCCAATTCTCTCCAGTGTGCTTTTATCCTTAGTATCAGTGAAGCCTAGTCCTATAATTATTGTCGAAGTGTATGTGATAGCAGACAACTGCACATACTCTGAATTTGAACTGGTGACCTCAAAATATAGGTCAATCTCCAACCCGTTTTTGCTTCGTGACCAGATGCATATGCGATGTAAGTTTGGTATGTGGAGGATTATTCGTTCTTGGGGTATGAGATACTGAGATGGATATGGATGTACATCAGTTTCAACAATATATCAAGGCCAATGTTAGTAGAGGGATAAGAAGCAAGCCATATCCGGTATACATATTACACAACTACCGACACATGTAATAATCGCAGAAATAAATCTGTATTAGGTCATTTGAAGTTTCCACAAGGGACCGTATGTAGGGTGGTATGGAGGTAAAGTGTTGCACGGCAAGCTATGCACGACCAGTGCCAATCGTACCAAGATCGAGTGCCCAAGTACACAAAGGGAAACCCAACTATAAGAGGGTCATTCTGTTTAGCCCAGGTTATCAATTGAAACTATTTCACAACAATTCGATTAAATTTATTTCCGGAAAATTGATAAAATATTGAAATCCTCACATCGCTACGAGAAAAAAAACAAACAAACAACTGAACATTTGTACAGTGAGGGCAGTAATTACATGTAGTAAATAGAAGACAAAAACAAGTCACTATTGAATCTCCAAAATAAACATCGAATGTGTATGATCATACCGGTCATCTTTGTCAACGTTTCCTCTATTCCAGGACCAAATCGGTCTGTAATAATAATAATATAGTAAACACCGGTGGAAAGGAAGCAAAAGATGCTTCACTTTCTCTTACGTGAATAATAAATCAGAAAAAATATCGGGATATTCTTTCCAACCAGGACATTCCTTCCTTTTATCTCGATACTGAAGGGTCATAATTCAGTGATAAAAGAGCAATATTTTTAACAGGTTTCTCCAAGAAACATTGTTGATGATGTTCACATTGGCTCGTTTTTATCTCACAAAAACACCTAATTGCAGTTCTCCCGGGGCTTGGGTTTATGTCTGTACACAAGTGAGCAAAGCTCATGAAGAGTTCTCTTTTCGTCCCATGCTCTTAACACTATTCATCGATTGACTTGGGTTTATTTCTGCTCACAAGTTTCACACTTAGTGAGTAGTTTTCTTCCCGCTCCACGCTCATTTTGGGTATTTATTACCTGTCGATATGTCATACAGGCATCAGTTGAGATTTTATGTAGACGTTCAGAGACTGTACACAATGGTGATTTTTTCTGGTTTTCAACAGATGTCATGTTACAGCTCCACACACCTCACAAATTAGAGGTAAAACAAAACAAGTAATACATATTTGTGCCTCCTGCTGGCTTAAGGAGAAAGTTAAGCGACCACATGCCGAATGTGACCCCTCCTGTCCTAATAGAGATATTGTCACGAGATGACTATCAACGAAATCAGAGATGAACCCAGAAACAGCCATATTTATTCCGGAATACATGAAGATCAAAAATTGTGTTAATAATAGGGACAGCCAGCAGGAAGCACAACAAATATGTGGAGTTGATGCGCATAATCAAATTCATGTTAATGAGTTATTTACACCGTTATGTCCAAACATTGATATTATGGTAGACGATTGTTTGCCTGAATCAGTTATCATTGAAATAGATACAGAGATCATCTCCAGTGGGGAAGGGGAAGGTCACGATGACGTAACCGAACCTCCATCAATTGAAGGTGAGCAGAGTAAATGCAGTAGTATCACTGTTCACGACATGATCATGGCTTCAGGGAGACACAATTTTCAAGGGTGTCAAATATCTCTCGCAACAAACCTTAATATTCCTTTTTGGAGGTCCGCCTTAAACGGTTACGAAGATAGTGATATTTGTGACCTCTTAGAGTTTGGGTTCCCCATTGGTTTCGAAGGTGGATTATCTGAGCAGAGTGATCAATCAATGGCCGTAAAAAATCATAAAGGCGCCAGAGAGTTCCCGGAAGCCATGACAGCGTATATAGAAAAAGAGATAAAGTATCAGGCCATTTTAGGCCCATTTAAGCAAAATCCATTCCAGGGGCCTATGAAGTTGTCTCCCCTTAATACTGTCCCAAAACCCAATGGTGAAAGGAGGGTGATCTTAGATCTTAGTATGCCGAGGGGTAAGTCTGTCAACGACGGCATTAATAAGGATGTTTATTTGGGCCAACCTGTTAATTTGAAATATCCAGGGGTAGACGACTTGGTTAACATTGTGAAACAGAAGGGAAAGGGATGTTTGCTATTTAAAAGAGATTTGCGAAGGGCGTATAGACAAATACCTATCGATCCGGGTGATATGCACTTGGTGGGTTTCCAGTGGAATGGCGAACTATATTTTGACCGAGTGTTGGCTATGGGTAGCAGGTCATCTGCACACATATGCCAGCGGGTGACGTCGGCCATTGCCCATATCCTCAAGCGTGCAGGGGTCAGTTCGCTTAACTATATTGACGACATTGCAGGGGCAGAGAAGCCCGAGGGAGCCTCTCAGGCTTATAACACCCTGAAAGAAGTATTAAACGCCGCTGGTCTTGAAGAATCTCCCGAAAAAGCTTGTTCACCAGCTACCACCATGCCTTTTATAGGCATCTATTTTGACACTAACACCTTGACCCTTCGTATCGGTGAGGACAGACTAGCAGAGATATTGGGTATCGTTAAGGAATGGTTGTTCCTCGAAGTCGCCTCATTACGACAACTTCAGTCTTTACTGGGAAAATTACATTTCGTGTCTTCATGTGTTCGACCAGGGCGCCTATTTGTGGCGAGACTGTTAAACTGGATGCGACGGATAGGTCAGTGCAAACCGAGACAAATGCATTCTATTCCTGCTGAGGTCAAAGGGGATTTAGCATGGTGGTCAAAGTACTTGCCTATTTACAACGGGATTTCTATGATGTACATAGAAGAATGGTGTAACCCGGACATGCTGATTGCTTCTGATGCATGCTTAGAAGGTTGTGGGGGTGTGTGTGGAAAATTATTTTTTCACAGTGTATTCCCATCTGTTGTCAGGGAGAAAGACCTATCTATTTCGGAACTTGAACTCCTTGCCATGGTAGTGAGTTTGCGGTTATGGGGAAATAAATTAACCGGACAAAAAGTGAGGGTGTTTTGCGACAATATGGCCTCCGTCACTGTTCTTAACTCTGGGGGTACCCGTAATGCTTTCATGCAGGCATGTCTCAGAGAGATCTGCTGGATAGCTGCACAATGCCAGTTTGTGATACGCGCTCAGCACATAGCTGGGGTAGATAACCGCTTGCCCGACTTATTGTCGCGTTGGTCTTTGGGTGACCACTATAAAGAGAAGTTTTTAGAGTGTACCAATTCTGAGATATGGCAAGACTGTGTTGTTTCTTCAGATATGTTTGATTTTTCTCACAGTTGGTAAATTTACAACCTTCCTGTTTTGTAGAATCTGTGAATTGTAGTTTGCAAGATGGTGTCCGGGCATCCATAAGGCATGCATTCGCTGAGGGTACATGAACAAATTTGCTCGTACAGTGGCGTTCCTATTTACTATTTTGTGAGTTTTTCGGATACGCTGCTTTACCTGGTGCTGTTAGAACTTTGTGCAGGTATGCTCAATTTCTGAGTCGTTCTTTCACATCTGTTGACTCTATCAACAACTATCTTAGTGGTGTTCGCTTATTGCCTGTCTTAATGGGATTTCCTGCTCACGACACGCAGGCAGTAGAGCTAAGATTATTGTTAAAAGGTTTATCTCGTTTAAACCCTAGATTACCAAGGAAAGCCTGCCCCATAACACCGAGAATTCTCATGGATATTGTGAAGGTTATGGATTTGGACTCCCCGGTTGGGAGTACCTACTGGTGTCTATTTTTGTTTGCCTTTTTCTTAATGGCTAGGAAGTCTAACCTAGTCCCTGATAGTCGTAAGAAGACTCTAGCAAGCAACTGACTAGAGGAAACATTGAGGTATGTGATGGGTCTTTACTCGTGTTCATGAAATGGTCAAAAACTATAGAGTTCGGGCAGAGGAAACTTCGATTCACTATCCTCGCTATTCCAGGATCTATCTTATGCCCAGTGTCTGCCTACCATAACATGGTGCGTCTTGTTTCTGTTTTGAATCCTGATACCGCGGCGTTTGTTTTACCGAATAGACATGGCCGTCTTGATCCCATTACATACCCGATGTTCCAAAGACTTTTGCGTCAGTCTTTAGCGAAGGTTGGATATGAGGCTAGTGCCTTTTTATCACACAGTTTCCGCCGTGGTGGTGCGTCATGGGCTTTCCGTGCTCAGGTACCCGGGGAGTTAATTCAGCTATCGGGAGATTGGGCTAGTGACGCATACAAAAGGGTACTTAGAGGTAGACCTAGAGGGTAGAACCGTGGTATCGCAATGTATGAGGGAGCTAATTCTAAAACAGATAAGCTAATGTTCCACTTTATGAATCTTGAGGGTTGGTCTTCCTGTGTTTGCGGGTGCCTACGGCTTGGCGGTCGGCATCAGTTGTTTATATTTCATGGATGCCGTATAGTTGTAAGCATTATTATAATGTAAATCTTTCGAGATTCGTGTATTCTGTACTAAACGTGTCTGTCATTAACATGCATGAAGTTGAACATCAGAATTAATTATGTAACATTTATTTATTTGTAACATTCACATGTATTGATGATTTTCGTGGTCAGGGTCAGCTGGTCACTCATGTGTCAATTTTGAAATGCAGTTTTCAATTAGTAATTGTTTAACACAATTAAGTTACGATATGTTTATGAAGTTTGATTCTAATATACTCATTTGTAAAAACGCCTATTATTATATCTCTATGTCAGTAAAGCATTTATTTTTCAATTCAGTCTTGGGCTTATTGCAATTGGCTCGTTTTTATCTCACAAAAACACCTAATTGCAGTTCTCCCGGGGCTTGGGTTTATGTCTGTACACAAGTGAGCAAAGCTCATGAAGAGTTCTCTTTTCGTCCCAGGCTCTCAACACTATTCATCGATTGACTTGGGTTTATTTCTGCTCACAAGTTTCACACTTCGTGAGTAGTTTTCTTCTCGCTCCACGCTCGTTTTGGGTATTTATTACCCGTCGATATGTCATACAGGCATCAGTTGAGATTTTATGTAGACGTTCAGAGACTGTACACAATGGTGATTTTTTCTGGTTTTCAAAAACCCACCCATCCCATCCCGTTATCTGATCCTATTGTTTTATAATAAAACGAGGTTATGTGATTATAGTATAAATAGCGGTCGGCATCAGTTGTATATATTTCATGGATGCCGTATAGTTGTAAGCATTATTATAATGTAAATCTTTCGAGATTCGTGTATTCTGTACTAAACGTGTCTGTCATTAACATGCATGAAGTTGAACATCAGAATTAATTATGTAACATTTATTCATTTGTAACATTCGCATGTATTGATGATTTTCGTGGTCAGGATCAGCTGGCCACTCATGTGTCAATTTTGAAATGCAGTTTTCAATTGGTAATTGTTTAACATAGTTAAGTTACGATATGTTTATGAAGTTTGATTCTAATATACTCATTTGTGAAAACGTCTATTATTAAATCTCTATGTCAGTAAAGCATCTATTTTTCAATTCAGTCTTGGGCTTATTGCAATTATGGTTGGATTCTGCTAATGGATTGTTAGTCCCGAGGCCCGCCCTTTGAGCATGTCATTTGACAAATGTATGTAGGGTTTTTTTCCGTGGTGAGAAATTTAAACCGCGCGAATTCGGGCATTACAGGTGCATTTACCATATTTATATTTTCTTGAGACGTTTACTCCATCAGACGCCCTCGATGCTCATTCGTGAATATCAGATGAGTTACTTATTTGAGCTGATCTGGCATCACAGCTTTCGAGCTAGCCTATCTAATTTACGCTGATAAACAGCTTGTATCACTAACATCCCTGCTCTCCTTGTTTTCCCCCCGCTGATTCACATCGCATATTTCGCGCCTCTTGGTCGTAAGGGGGCGCTCTGCACAGGCCAACCACCAATGACCAATGAATATCGCTCTTACGAAAGAGTCTTGGTTGGTCCGCTTTGTTTATCACGGCAACCAACATCTTTTCTCTCAGTGGGTGAGAGGTCTTTCGGCCATGCAGTCATCATTAAATGTTTCCATGAAATGACGGCGCTAAGCTGCCAAGATTAGTCCCTCGGTAACAGTAATAAATTACCCAGCGTATATGGCATCTATAATGAGTGATAACTGTGTGGAAAAACGCGAGAAACTTGTGAACTATTTGTGCACAATCAACTGTGAATTAAAGCAATATTAGTTGTCTCCCTTTTCAAACGTTCATATGTCGTTAACGGCAAAACTAACAATAAACAGACGGCAACACAGCTCTAATTACGTTAATTTCTGAGTTAAGAGTGAATAGATATTTGGATAACTTCCTCCATTGTTTAGTAAGGTTCGTCAACTGATTGCAAACATTTCTTCACTGATACCTTCAAATAATTAATAAATAAATCCCAGTAAGTGTTGTTAATATCCCACTGATAAGACCACGCTTTATCGCCATGAGTATATAAGGAGATCAAGCTGCCTAGAATGGTAACGTAAAAACACCGTTCAATTGTTCCAGATTTTGAATTGACTGTTGACTTATTAATAAAGACGGTGAAAAGTTTCTTTGAGAGATGCGGTAAGATGTCGCTTTCATTGCAAAATATTAGCATGGCTTCCACATTACGTGAGAGTCGTGATTTCACTATCATGAAGGCATGACGTAATTTCCATCACGTGAGGTAGTTAGCCAATCGTGGTTAGTATGAGGAATCTGGTTATCTCCGAGCTATTACGGCACGGCGATTGGGTAACCAGATAAAGCGCCTCCTTACGGCCAAGAGGCGCGAACTTGGCGATGTGAATCAGCGGGGGGAACAAGGAGAGCAGGGACGTCAGTGATACAAGCTGAATAGTATGAGCGTATTGCTTGGATAGCTCACATTCAGACTCTAGAATACGAAGACGCAGACGTAGCCGTAGTATCTCAGCCGTGCTTTTATTGAGTCTGTTCATGTGGAGATTATGAAGTAACCACATGGCCCCTAGTACCGGCTTAAGCAGAATTAGATTACGCTCATACTATTCAGCTTGTATCACTGACGTTCCTGCTCTCCTTGTTCCCCCCGCTGATTCACATCGCCAAGTTCGCGCCTCTTGGCCGTAAGGGGGCGCTTTATCTGGTTACCCAATCGCCGTGCCGTAATAGCTCGGAGATAACCAGATTCCTCATGCTAACCACGATTGGCTAACTACCTCACGTGATGGAAATTACGTCATGCCTTCATGATAGTGAGATCACGACTCTCACGGAATGGGGAAGCCATGCCAATATTTTGAAATGAAAGCGACATCTTACCGCATCTCTCAAAGGAACTTTTCACCGTCTTTATTAATAACAGTCAACAGTCAATTCAAAATCTGGAACAATTGAACGGTGTTTTTACGTTACCATTCTAGGCAGCTTGATCTCCTTATATACTCATGGCGATAAAGCGTGGTCTTATCAGTGGGATATTAACAACACTTACTGGGATTTATTTATTAATTATTTGAAGGTATCAGTGAAGAAATGTTTGCAATCAGTTGACGAACCTTACTAAACAATGGAGGAAGTTATCCAAATATCTATTCACTCTTAACTCAGAAATTAACGTAATTAGAGCTGTGTTGCCGACTGTTTATTGTTAGTTTTGCCGTTAACGACATATGAACGTTTGAAAAGGGAGACAACTAATATTGCTTTAATTCACAGTTGATTGTGCACAAATAGTTCACAAGTTTCTCGCGTTTTTCCACACAGTTATCACTCATTATAGATGCCATATACGCTGGGTAATTTTGTTACCGAGAGACTAATCTTGGCAGCTTAGCGCCGTCATTTCATGGAAACATTTAATGATGACTGCATGGCCGAAAGACCTCTCACCCACTGAGAGAAAAGATGTTGGTTGCCGTGATAAACAAAGCGGACCAACCAAGACTCTTCCGTAAGAGCGATATTCATTGGTCATTGGTGGTTGGCCTGTGCAGAGCGCCCCCTTACGACCAAGAGGCGCGAAATATGCGATGTGAATCAGCGGGGGGGAACAAGGAGAGCAGGGACGTTAGTGATACAAGCTGTTTATCAGCGTACCCAAGCAAACAAATCAGCCAGATCTATTCCATATGCCATATGTAATGTCACCTGGGTGGTCGACATTTCCGCTGTAGCGGGCAAAGTGGCGGTCAAAATGTTATATTTGCCTTAGCATTAGGAGCATTCTTTCCATGTGGATTTTGTTTTTGTAGATTCTCCGAGACTGTGATGTCATTGGGAGTATTAGGGATATCTGCTGCAAATATAAGACCAGTACGAAATTTAACCCTATTTGGACTCGGCGAATTGGATTGTATCCCATTTCGGCTCTCTCGCTAAATATTTGTCTTACTCCTTGGGCCAGGAGACTGAATCTTGCCAGATTGTATCTTGGGGTCAAGCTATACCGGGAAATGTAATAGTACAATCAAAGATGGACGCTCTGATGATGTCACAGTCATATTCGAAGAATGCATTTTTTGTAGATTTTTTTTATATATGGTATTTTATGCGGAAACTACACTATATCTGTAACCAGGATAACCAAATCCTAAAAACTATTCAAATACAAGGGTGAGTGAGCGAGTGAGTGAGTGAATATGATTTAACGTCACTTTCAACACTATTTAAGTCATATCGCGACGTTTGGTTCATATTTCTTTTCACACCCGGGAACCCCACGGGTACCCCAGTTAGTCGCCTCTTTCGACAAGCTCTCTGAGGAGCTGCCTATTCTTATCATTATCTTGTGTGAAAGAAAACTAATACTGGGCATTTAAATGAGTAAAAGGCAAATCGACGAAAGCGCAACTTTGCAGTCATACCATGTTGCCATGTTGAATAAGGATATATGCAAATATACTAAAAAGGAACCCAATGTGATATGACCGTTCTCCCTTGCAGGAAACTTGCCTATGTTTGTGTATACTATGATTTTCTTTAATTTGGTACTAATGCTGTTATATGAAATAGGCCATTGTGATGATGGACGCAAAAACTCTTTAACCCTACCTGGCCTGGGCGGGGGGGGGGGGGCAAAATGGCCCCCCTACCAAACTTTCTGCGCTATCTCCGGAACGACAAAAATGGAGAGCTGAAACTCCGTGACTTTATAGTTTATCATATTGGGGTCATTCTGAGCCTATTTGCATGACCCCCCGAGCAGAAGATCATGGGCAAATTCAAGATGGCGACCACGGCGGGCACCAGAAAAGTGATTTTTTTCGTCATATTTCTTCAAAATTCTGCTTTTCTCCGATGAAAAGTGGACAAAAACTATTTTATTTCACATCACATTAATATTTACTAATTTATCATGCAGTTTTTGCGGAGAAATTGCATAAATAACAAATTCGGAAAATCTGACCGAAAAATCGACCAAAAAATGCCGTTTTTGCCCCCCTCCCAGGCCAAGATATGTCCCAAAAAGTCCAGGCCAGATAGGATTAATGGAGGACGGCTGTTATAAAGTCACGGATTCTCTGCTCCCAATTCTTCGTCGTTTCAGAGATAATGTAGAATGTATTATGTTTATTCAGCGTTTCTGGAGGATTACTTGACATCTTGAAATTGTTTTACGCTTCATCCATAAACTCAGATAATTCCAGCCCTCAGTCGTTTTCTTCTCGGATCACCAGAGGAAGTTCACCAGGCGGGGTGTGTGTGTGTAGGGCGGGGGGATCTCCCCCTTGCCGCAACCCCGACGAGTAGGGTAACAGTGCTCATATAATTTTACCCCGTTCGAACCGAATGTGATTGGATGACTCTATATTTGACATTGTCAGAAATCCGGTTTTTCAAGGAACGGAAACACTGAGAGACAAGCTTGGGCAGTTATTCGTTATCGTTCCAGCACCCTCCCCACCCCCCCCCAAAAACAACAACAAACAATATAAAATCGTTATTTATTACTATTAGTAGGTGTTGGTTGCGATAACTCTGAGAGGCATGTTCAACAAACAAACAGTTCTCAGGTGAGGTATGGCGATACCGACTAATATACTAGGAGGGTAATAATTCTTTATGCTGCTAAATCTTTTGAATATACACGTATGTAGGTGCTGAAAGATCTTGCTGAAGAAATAAAAGTATTCACCTTGAATATCTTTATATCTCGTAATACATTGTTGAATGCTCTTGGGAAATAATAGAATTATATAATCTTCAGGAAATATTATCAATTAAAGTCAGAACGCATAAGGTTTTCCACAATTCTGGAATGTTTCTTCGTTCATCAAGTTGCTTGGCCATATCAATTTATTGTGAACATCAGTATCCCCGGCTGCAAACAGTATATAAGTATTCCAATGCGCATAGATTGAGCATTAATTGTGACACATCTGGACTTTAGTTGAATGATTGGCATATACCCTCTTATTAAACTGGACTTCAAGGAAGGTACTGTGCTGATATCGTCGATATGAAACATAATAAATCTTTATATTTATGAAAGTGAAACAGTCGACTGTCAACGGCAAGAGAGTTGGTTACGAATTCGATAGTAGTATTTCAGACGGAGCTGTTTATGATGAATTAATAAACCGCCGGATAGCATTTCTTAAAATCCTCGCCTTAATCAACGTCAAAAACGTTTACTCCAGCAATTGGTTATCCAAGGCAATTCTAGCAATGTCACTAATTTCGTGTTTCTTGAATGCAACAGTATATAGTTTAAACAATATTTTTATTTCCATGCAAATATATCAGTGGAAATGGAGACTGGGTAACAGCCAATATCAAACCCTATCTTACTGAATAGCGACAATAAGATGACGCAAAGTTATAGAAAAAATGCAGCCTCTGCAGAATCTCTGCTTCAATATTCCATAAATTGTCTCTAAATCAGCATAGCGTGGGACTAGACATCGGAGTAATAAATAGCCACAATCGCACCATGGCGACTTGGATATTACCAGGAAAATGACATTTGAATAAAGGAATATACGTCAGTGATCACTGCAGTGTTCTGTCTGGCCCACAATCTCATCGAAAAGTATATTTTATGAGTAAACAATCGATGTACATGTTCATAGCGTGTACGCTTTCAATCATAATAGATGTTCCTTTATTTTCGGACGGAGTAAGAATACATATCTTGGCAGGCTGAACCGTGTTCAATGTACCTCACAGGGCTGTTTGACACGAAACAGATTTAGTCACGGAGTAGAAGACTCACCCCGATGATCCATCACGACTGTTTTCACCGACTTTCACTGCCAAGAAAAATAATGTCATAACAACCTAGCTGCAACCAGCGTTGACAAATTTGCGATGATGTTCTAACTACGCATGCAATTCATATCGAACCTATTGAACACAATTATTAATAACATTATAGGTAAATATGACCAGGCGAGATAACATTTAAGAATTAATCGCATCAAGTTCGTTCACTGAATACAAGCATCAACTGACAGTAACAAGTTCTAATCAAAAGAGACATTCTGCCTCCATAATTGAAAGGACTTCTATCGACAAACATTAACGACGGCTTTACTTGCGCGGTTATGGCATTCATCCTTCATACATGGTCAATTTATATAGCAGATTTTGACAGTCAACCATCGGACAATCTGCTAAACATGCCTTTATTTGTTATAAAGATAATTGAGAAACTGCTGGGCGGTTATCCCTTTCAAATTCGATTCTGAGCATAACGAAATTGAGCACAACCATCTTGAAAAGTAGACGGAAGAGGACTGAAAATCAACTGAAAAAACCCCATCAATTTCACCTAGTTTCATTGGAAATTCATTGGCGATTCTTTGAAATATATGAGGCATATCATTTTAAAAACAAGTTACCTTTAAAGTGCATGTATGCGACGCAATGCCTCGATTGTTCACAATACATGTTCCCTGTGGTGAGGGATTAATTGTTGGAAGACCAACCGGTGTAAGCCCTGGGTGGCAGTATAATTCTACCATCATTATTGACCTATCAAAAATGACCTCTTTTATTTTATAGAACTCTTTTTTTTATATTGTTATTCATTTTCAATGTAATCATTTTACACACTTACATAGACATTATAAATTGTATGACAACAAAGAGTACTTAACAACAATTGCATAATAATTGATACAATTTCTCTTATTGTGAAAACTAAACATATATATACATATTAATATATTTCATCTCTTTATACCACAGTGGTACACGTTCCTAAAGCTCTTCTCAAGATTCAAGATTCAAGAAGCTTTATTTAACGTCGGTACAATAGTTAAATATAAAACATTAGCTTGTACAAGCTATTTCACCGACCAACACAGATAAAAGCGAAACAATAAAAAAAAATATAAATAGATATTAAAATACAGACATATATATACAAAATACACGTATCACGTACACATGCATGGTAATACGTGATACTTAAACAGCAGATGTGTGAAATTAAATATATGCACAGGACAGTTTTATTATAGGAGATATATGTACGTCAAAATACTATATGTGGTTACCGAGTTGGTCGACAGTCATCCACATGCTGCACAGCTACATGTAGATCCTTCCCAGATACGGATGAGTCTGCGGAACTGAGCATAGGAGTCCGCGGTCCTTATGTCATTGGGCAGACTGTTCCATACCTGGGGAGCAGCGAAGCGGAACGACTGCCTACCATACCTTTCGGAGCGAATGGTAGGTATATCTGTAGTATTTTGGTACCTAAATGAATAATGTGAATTTTTCACTTTAATCAGATCAGCTAGATATTCAGGAGACAGCTCATTTATAATTTTGTATGTCTCCAGTGCCATATTTCTCAGTCTGCTCAACTGTAGGTTTGGTAATCGAGCTTTTTGCAAAAGATCTTTTTTTGAGATATTTGTATCATTGAAGACAAAACGGAGGGCTCGATACTGAATTTTTCAAGTTTACTAGTATTTGTTTTACCACAAAAATGCCAAACGAGTGGGCAGTAATTAAAATTTGAAAGGATAAAAGATTTGTATATGACAAGTTTCCCCGCGGTAGTGAGGAAACGGCTGAGTCTTCGAAGAACATTGAGCTGACGTGAGGCTTTACGACACAATTCGGATATATGTTTATTAAAATTAAATTGGTAGTCACTATCTACACCCTAAAGTTTCACCGAGTCTTCGCACTTAATTTGGACCCCTTTCACAATAAAAGAGTCACACTGGTCGTGTGTCTTTTTACCAACACAAAGGGCTTGAAATTTATCTGGGTTAGCCTGCATATTATTATCCGTGAACCAGTCAATTAAAACATCACTTTCTCTTTGAATAGTGTTGACGAGTACACGCAGATCAGGATGTACATAGGACAGAGTATTGTCGTCTGCGTAATTGTAAAGTTTACCTTCTTTGATAAAATCGAAAATATCATTTAAAAAGATATTGAACAAAAGTGGTCCCATAATTGACCCTTGTGGGACACCTTTTCTAACCTCGGACCACGAGCTGAAAAAAGCACCTAGTTTGACTAGCTGCTTGCGATTAGTTAGGTAACTCCCTATTAATTCAACTGCGTCGTTGGACAGTCCGTACGCCTTAAGTTTGTCCAGTAACAGAGTGTGAGGGAGACAGTCAAAAGCCTTAGACAGATCCATTAGTATGGCAGCTGTATATTTATTTTCATCTAAGGCTTTTTCCCAGTCTTCAACAAGGCGAAGTAACGTAGTCTGACAGCCAAATCCTTTTCGAAAAGCGGCAAGGAAGGTATGAAAAATACTGCCAAAGTGGTCAGATAACTGAGCAAATACAGCTTTCTCAAATACTTTGGAGACAGCTGGTAGTATGCTGACCGGCCTATAATTCCCTTTATCTAATGGGTCATTCTTTTTGTATATTGGAGTGACCCGCGCCTGCTTAAGTCTATCAGGGAAAGTTTTAGTTTGAAAGCTTTTGTTGATTAAATTCGTCATTGTAGGCGCAAGTACATGTATATCACATCCTATATTCAATATTTTGGACGAGATGTTATCAACACCTGTTGCCTTTTTGGAGCTAATCTCTCTGATGTACTCAGTTGTATTGTTTACTTTTATGGGTTGGAAATTAAAAACAGGCAAGTCAGTATGGTTTACATTGATAGCTTGGGTACTAGGATGTGGATCTTTAGCCATATCAGTGCCTATATCATTAGCTATATTCGCAAAGTGGGTGTTTAGTGTCTCGCAGACATCTGTCTGCTCAGAAATAACTTTTCCGTCTTCAAGTAGTATTATTGTATTATCCTGGCATTTATTTTTATTTGATAGGAAGGGTTTGATAGCAGGCCAGAAATCCTTGGATTTTGGTCCCTCAGAGCATCGCTCATGAAAGTAATTTCTGATAGACTGACGTTTGATTTTTGTAACTACATTTCTCTGAGTTCTGTAATTTTCCCAGTTTTGTTTTGACTTAACATTTTTGTACTTGTTAAATAGCATTCTTTTCTTGTAAATAGCCTTACGTAAATTGCTATTCATGTATGGGGTTTGTTTGTTGGGGAACCTGGTTTTGACTGGGGCATGATTTTCAATGACATCAGTAAGCAGATGTTCATATGCCCAGTATGTATCATCCATGTCATCAAATATATCGGCTACATGGAAAGGTACTTGTCCAAGGTCTAATTTAAAATCCTCGTCATTAAAATTTTTGTAACTTCTATATGTTACTTTCTGTTTCTTTATATGTGTGACCGATTCTTTCATAATTGTACACACCATATGATGCCAGTCACTCAAACCAGTATCAAAAGTAAAAGTGTTGAAAATGTACCTAGGCTGGTTTGTTAAAATAACATCATTTAGAGATGGAACTGAGTTCTTAACAAAACATGTCAGGGTTTTGACCATATTGGTCAGATCAAATGAGTCACATATAATAGACAAAGGGATGCTTTTGGTGTCTCGTAACATATCATAATTTAAATCACCAACCAGCAGCATGTTTTCACCACATATGGTAGCTTTGTCTAAATATGTCAACATATCCTCCTGAAAAAGAATGTCGGAGACTGTTTGTGGGCGATACATGCCAAAGATTGTCCATTTCCTGTTTTTCATAGAGAGTTCATAGGCTAAGCATTCAGTTTTCTGACATTCAAGATATTTTCTTCTTCTACATGGTAGCGTGGAGTTAACATATGCAATGATGCAACCACCATGGCCAGTTCTGTCTTTTCTTCTTTTACATGGTAGCGTGGAGTTAACATATGCAATGATACAACCACCTACATGGTAGTGTGGAGTTAACATATGCAATGATGCCACCACCATGGCCAGTACATGGTAGTGTGGAGTTAACATATGCAATGATGCCACCACCATGGCCAGTTCTGTCTTTTCTTTCCATTTTAAAACCTTCAACTTCAAACAGAGCATTTGCAAAACTATTATCAATTTTTGTTTCGGAGATAAACAGAATATGTACCAGTCTGTCAGTAAGAACAGTCTTAATTTCACAGAATTTGTTCCGAATGCTGTTTATGTTCAGATAAGCAGTGAGAAGTTTCTTAGGATTACCTTTACGCATATTTCTCAGGTCCGAAAAGATATCACAAGTTTCAAATGTTGTCGCCGACGCATCGTCCACTGCTTGAGTACAGTCTAAATTATCTGCAGAGGACCGCGACGAAAGGGTACCACTGAAGGGGTCTAGCAGCGAAGAGAAAAATGAGTCCGAGAAGGGTGGAAGTCTGTCGCTGCATTTTACACAAAAGAAAGTATCTTCACAATTTCCCAATCATGTGTATTCCTGAATAGTAATGTTCATGCATTTTCGATGTCACCAGTTGTTGTGTGTTGTCATTGTGTCAATTTCCCTACCATTCCTCACACTCCTCTCACATCAGCTCTCGCAACTTTCTAAAATAATTTTCGAAAAGGCACCATCTTTTGTTGAATTTATCCATTGTCTGAGTTGTGCTTGCGATATATCGTTCTGCCTTGTATTGACTATAAAAAGTATTGAATGGAGACTGTCGTTTGGATTCGGACTTCTTGTTAATGATATATTTCTTAGATAACAGCATACGCGTGTTGAGGACACATTGGTCTTTACCCCACCCCAATATTATCTTGTCTGAACTAGCCGATTTTAAAAGCCATTGTTGTAACCCCCCCGCCCCCCCCCCCAAAGCATTTTTGCTTTTAAACATTCTATAAGTAGGTGTTCGAAGGTTTCAATATTATTTCCGCAGTGTTCACATTTATCATCTTCTACATAGCCTATTTTGCGTAGAAAAGACTTAGTTGCAACTATTCGGTGTAGAATTTTTTATTGAATCTCTTGCAATGATGTACATTTGGTACAGTGAATAATTGAAGAATGTACATTATCCCAGTGAATTTTGTTTTCCATATTGAGATATCTCTCCCACTTTTCCATAGCTGTATCCGCATTCAACAACGCAAAGTTAAAAATATTGTAGAAGCCTCTACAGCCTTTCTCTTGCTTTGCCAGTGTCTGAAAATAAACAGTGAATAGCGGAGATTGCTTTTGAAAGTTATTGAACTCGTTTTTATTTTATTTAGCCAGTCTGTTGGAACATTCTTAATTTTTCTTTTTTTCAGAGATTGGATAAATGGTATTAGATTGACTTCTCAGCCCTCCAGATTTGTAATCTCTTGTTATCAACGTCCTTTTTCTGTCTGGGCCGTCGTTCCATAAAAACATGTAGAGTAAGGAGTTGATATCCTTTATTACATTGTCCGGTGGATCAGGCAAGGCAAGAAAAAGGTGTATCAGATTACATAAGGCAAGAGATCTGATAATAGTAATTTCCCTCAGCAGTGTCAAGTTTCGTAGTCTCCATTTTGGTAATTCTCTCTTTAGATCGTTTAAGTTAGCTAAATAATAGATTTTCCAGATATTATGGAAGTTTACCGTGGAAAAATTAATACCAAATATAGTAAAGTCTTTTACCCAGTCAAGCTTTGATAACAGCATAACTTTATGGCTGTGCCAGATAATGAACCTATCCAAACTGCGTTTGTGTTTCCAACATTTATTTTAAGGCCCGAGTATTCATAAAACAAACTTTAAGGCAATTTAGAGCTTCCCTCAAAGAGTTTTCTGAACCATCAAGGATTAGCTGATTATCATCAGCATATTGACGGATCTTGAACTCTATACCTCCAATCCCATTTATATCTTGATTGTTTCTAATCATGCTGCCGAGTACTTCTGCACACAGGGAAATATATAAGGGGGAATCGGATCTCTTTGGCTGCAACCTCGGTTTAGGGCAAAGAATGACGAAAGGTTACCGTTCTGTATGATACATGTACCTACGTTGGTGAAAAACAATTTTACCCATTTTTGAAAGCATTCGCCAAAGTTCAAAGTTTTTAAAATTTCGTTAATGCTGTCCCAGGATACCCATCTTCACATTTCAAGTTAAATACTACACTAACGTTATGTCATTTACCTTGACCTAATGAATAGAGCAAATTGTTCAAACCGGAAAACGCACATGATGTCATAACCAATCAAGATAGGAGCCTGCCAACACCGTGCAGCGAGGATTTTCTTTGATGTCTGCCTGTGTGATTTTCAAATATGGCAAGTGGTGGCTGTATTGATGTTAATTTCTTTCGAATAGTCAATCAAATTTGAATTTTAAAGAGGTCATACATTGCACTTCTCCTAATAGTCCGGTGGCTTAAGGTCAAGATCGTGACCGACTGGAATAAAGCACCATATTTTGCATAAAGGCTCATTTGGATATAAGAAATGATCTCAGAAGGGGTGCCCATTTCTACAGGAGGTGGAATTACAAGCGTCTAGTCCGTCATTCATAATCCATCCGTCGTCCATTAGAGAATATTTGCATAAATCCAATATGACCGCCATAATATATACAGAAGGAACCTGTTGGCGACTATTTCTCAACTTTTATCGCTTTTTTACACCAGATTGCTTTTCTACAAGCATGAATGACACAACAAGAAAATAATAACGATCATTGGAACTTTATTATACGATGAATATCCAATATGGTCACCAGAGCGTCATCAATAATGGTATTATTGCCATACACACGTATATAATATATATTTATAAGGCTTCATCGAGAGGTTCCTGTACATGTAGCTCTGTTATGATTGACTCGATCAAGGATTCATGAAGGTTATTGGCTATTTTCTTTTCTACAGATATCCAATATGGCCACCAACGCCCCATCCTCAATGCTGATTATCAGTACTAAAAAAAGTCTGTTTCGCAGGATAAATCTTCAGGTTATCGCACATGCCACGGTTGTCAAATGTTGCCAATTGGATTCTTCCATGCTCCTATGAATTAGCATGTGTAAATCTAGCGACAAAGGGGGTTACTCTTCCAAAAACGATAAACCCGATCAGGCTAAAAACGATGCTAAGTAACTACCCTGAGATAGATTTACTTGTTTCAAGTTTCACAAACGGTTTCGATGTTGGCATCTTGGGAAACTATGCTTTTACTGCCTCGCTTAATCATTCATTTGCTATACAAATCCCTGCTATCCTAGAAGCTAAATCAGACTAAGAGTTATCGAAAGGTCGAGCTGCTGGTCCCTTCACAACTTCTCCTGTTGACAATATGGTTTGCTCTCCATTGGGCTTAGTCCCCCAAAACGAACCTAATACTTTTAGGGGCCCTCGGTGGCCAAGTTGTCTAAGGCGTATCGCTGGTAATCACTAGCCTCACACCGCTGAACCGGCACGGGTGCGAGCCCGTTGGTGCATGTGTGAAATTTTATCAGTTACTTGTCGACGGACCGGTATTCCGACCTCCTCCACCATTAAACTCGCTGTCACCATATGAGTGAAATAACCTTGGGTGTGACATTAAACCACATCCCCTCTAGCATTTTAGGGTGATACACGATTTATCGTACCCTGGAAAATCTGCCTTGTCTATTAACGGTGCGATTCCACAGGATCTATGATATGTTGGATACGAAACATTAGATATCGCGATTGCTCTAGTTCAAAAATATGTCCCATAAAGCTTGATGGCAAACATCAATTTAGAGGATGCATACCGCATCATACCTATGGAACCAGCGAATTACCCCTTATTGGGGTTTACCTAGGATGGGAAGTACTTTTATGACCGATGCCTCTTGATGGGATGCTCTACATCTTGTAAAATATTTGCGAGCTCAAGTCGTTCTCTGTAATCGTTTATGGCTACAAAATTCGGCATATCAAGCGTGACCCACATACTGGACGACTACATGTTCGTCGGACGAAATGGCGCTAGCCACTGTTCTATAGCTCTTAACACTTTCATTTACTTGTGGCGGTATTTGGGCATTCAAATCAAACATGCTAACATGTCATCATCATGTTGGATATTGTTCAGTTCTTATTTCGGTTACATATTTCACATTCTAGGACGGGTCTCCAGTTCCTATTTTCAGAAGGCGCGCCCGTTACAGCTGGCTATTTCCCAGCTCATCTAAAAGACGGATTCTCTTTAATCGGCCATAGTTTTCGCATTGACGCCACCACTTCATCTTCAGCAACAGGAATCCCGAATAACATATACGAAAATGGGTAGTTGGAAGTCAAACGCTGCATTAGAGTGACACATTTCCCTTGGAAGCTATGCACTGTCCAGTAACGGGCTGCATTGTATAGTAGCGCCAACGAATTTATTGCATAAATAAGGATCTGGTCCAACTTGACTGAGTTTTGCAAAGGTCAGTCAGGGGCTGCCGTGCCATCTGAGTGAGTTATTATGTGAAGTCATATGACGCAGTCAGTATGTCGGCACCTCTTCCCACTTCCCTTATATGTGTTGTAATTATATACGATTGTTTTCCAATATTTACTGTATACTCAACACGAAGAAAAAAATAAAAATTAAATTAAGAAAATTCAAAATTTCGAATGAAAAATTCGTCAAAAATTGACAATTTTTGGGTTTTGACGTAACTGTGACGACATTATGGCGACGACCGTGGATTATGTAGCATTTCTCGCTAGACATTTGCCAACACTATTAGTGCGGAAATGTTAAGACTCCTACCGTAGAGGATAGCGAATATATGATGCTTTAAAATCGTTGGGGTAAAAATTGCCATTTATAGGCCCAAAATGACCCCGGGCCCCTAATGGGCCGCATATTTTCTCCTGGGCCTCGAAATCGGGGGCACCCCTTCTGATATTGTTCTCGATGCCACTGACGACACGTGTTTCAAATGTAGTGCTTTGTTCCACTCTGTCACGATAAGGTGAAAATCTGGACTTAAGCCACCGGACTATGGACCACGGAATATTTATAGAGCTATGACATCACCAAACCCAGTTATGTTCAGCCAAGGCAACACGTGTAGTGTTCCACTTGGATATGCGAAGATGAGGATACCGAGTTGAATGCCTTTTCAAAATCAGTAGATAATAGTAAACAAGATATTCCCCTATCTTTTGTTTTAAACAATAAGTCATATATTACACGTATATTTTCTCCAATATATCTGTCTGAGATAAAACCCTTCTGATCTTCGTGGGCAATGTAGTCAAGAGCCGTCTTTAGTCTATTCGCTATACAAGCACTAGCAATCTTATAGCTAACATTCAATAAAGTATAATATCTTTGATATGCATTTAGAAGTTGGCGTGTATAACACAAGACCATTCTATGGATAACAACTTATTTATGGCTATGGAGCTGACGTTTCGTTGGAGACGAATATTATGGATTAAGAATACTGATCAGCGATACGGATTTGATATTTCTGGAACATCATGATGTCTTGCCGGCATCATTGAAAACTGTTGACCGCTTCTCTCTTGCAGGAAACAAGCCTATGTTTATGTATACTATGATTGTCTTTTTGAATTTGGTGCTAATACTGTTATGTGGAAAATGGAATAGGTCTTTGGATTATGGACGCGGATATTCTCTAATGGACGACGGCTGGATTATGAATGACGGACTAGACGCTTGTAATTCTAACTTTTTCAAAGCTATTGATTAGCTTGAAAAAGTTGGAAGTATCTCATTAGCTTGAAAAAGTATCTCCAACGAAACGTGAGCTCCACAGCAATAAAGAAGTTGTTATCCATAGAATAGCCTTGTGTTATTCAATAAGGTGATTGGGCGCCAATTTTTTAAGTAGTTTCTAGCTTTATCTGGTTTAGGTAGACAAGTTATCACATTTTGTTTCTGATTAATAGATAATTCCTCATTTTGAAATCCCGTGTTTATTGATCTTAAAAGAAAATTGCCCAACTTCTTCTAAAATACTTTGTAAAATTCAGTCGGGAACCCATCTAACCCAGGACTTTGTCGTTTTTCATATTTTTCAAGGCGTTGCATAGTTCATTGTATGTAATTAGTCCTAATTTATTCGATTACAAATCAATCCTATATATACCTGCTTAACTCGACATTTTCTAAGAAATCAGCCTATGTTTATGTATACTATGATTGTCTTTTTAAATTTGGTGCTAATACTGTTATATGGAATATGGAATAGGTCTTTGGATTATGGACGCGGATATTCTCTAATGGACGACGGCTGAATTATGGATGACGGACTAGACGCTTGTAATATCCGCATTTGGCTCAACTCGTTTCGCATATAAGTCACTGGAAAAACCTTTTTGCGAATTTAAAATATCTTTCGTTTTATGTATATCTTTACCGTCGTCTAGGGTCAACTTTGTTATTACTTTTTTCGTATATAAAAAATATTTAGTAGTTTTTCCCCCGTATCCAACCAGTGCGCCTTTTTTCTTGCCATTATACCCTCAATTTCTTTTTTCCTCAGCTCTTCATGTTCTTTTTATCTGTATTTACTCTTCAAATCGTCTATGTCTGTATAGTTTTTTTGAATTTCTTCTTCGATGCTTTGTATCTTTTCCTCTAGGTCCATTTCCATTTTTATATTCTCTTTTTTTACTCCTTGAAGAATATTTCATCGTTTCCCCCTGATTTTCATCAGTAATGTATCTAAAAACAATTGATCTCCAATACTTGTGTGTTTGTGTGGTTTTGGGATATTATTCAGTTTTTCCCGATTATACGGTAGTGGTGCATATTCTTCTATTGTCTGATCAATTATTGAATTAACGAGTTCTAAATATTTTTTTCCTTCAAGAGAGAGAGAGCAATTCAATTTCCAATACCCCCTCCCTCTCTCTACATTTCTAAAGCTACATTTCAATGTTATTCCTGAGTGATCAATTCTATATCCTGAAATAATTTGTGCTTCTGTTGTAATAGTAAATATATAAACACTTACAAGAAAGAAATCAAGTCTTGCTTGCTTTATCGGGTTTTTGTGTCTCCATGTATATCGTCTATCAGACTTGTGAATTGTTCTCCATACATCTACATAATCGTTCTTACAACGGTTTGACGGGCGTTGGGATTATTTATATGTTTGTAATTGTCGGTGTCCATCGATGAGTCTAGAACTAGGTCCCCACATATTATAACGGACGGGTTACCAATTTGCTGTATTTTTTGGTTTAATGTATTAATAAATGAAGGTTTATTTGTATTGGGGGCGTAAACACTCACCAACGTTGCTGGTACTTCGTAAATCTCCATATCCATGATAATATTGTTACCTCGCGGGTCACTTCCAAAAAAAAGAACTATATATATATATATAGTCAAAATTGCTGTTCATCAGTATAATAACACCGCGTGAGTTAGAGGAGAAGGGGCTTACCCAGGCGTCATGGTGCCAATCCTGTTTTATTTTGTTTCGGTATTTTGTATCACTATGGGTATCCTGTAGGCTGATGATGGAAAATTGTTTCTCTTTCAAACAGTGGAGTACATCTTTTCATTTTTACTCGTCAGCCAATTCCTGACAGTTCATTGACACGATGTTCACAGTATCAGACATTTTGTTTTACCGAGTAACTTTCTATATGAAAATAGGTAGCATGTGTACAACTCATGACTGGGTATAAAAACGGGTAGTAGTCACATTACATACGCAAAAATGGTATGAACCGATTTTATTATTATGATAGGCATTGGATATGACCGTACAAACACTGTAAATAGAACTAGCATTCGCTCCATACTTCACGTACTCAAACACAATCAGACATATACACACAGTAATACATGAAAACAATTCCACAGATTATATTTGTGGCCAAATTCCCCGCCTTCGTTTGAATTCCAATATATTAAGATTTAGTCGTGCTGCTAACATGATATGTGAGCGTAAATTGTTAAAAATTATTATAATTTATGTCTCCAATCTAATAATCCGGCAATAAGCGCTTGCTCAAAATAAGTAATAATAATATCCAGTTCATTCCTGTGTCAAACATAATAACATGTACATCAGGAGAACAACTATTTACACCTTATTTTCATGCTGGTCTGTATCACACAATAGCAACCTCAGAGTAAATCTGCACTGAGTGTAACAAAATCGCTAGAATACTGGAAATTTGCATATTCTGAACTATACTACATACAGCCTATAATATAAATACATATGTATATTAATATGTGGTATACGTGCGTAATAACCTCAAGGATGCGTATCCCTTAAGGCATATTGTTCATTAAATAAGATATCGTATCATTAAAGGTGGGGGGGGGGCGGGGGGGTAGCAGTGAAAAAACTTAGTACCATTGATAACGTGCAATAATGAATTATATGAATAATCCCGATCGAATTCATTTTTTCTCATAACATGAGAAAATGGGAGATATATATATTGGGTCATTAAGGGGGAAACAGCAGGAAAAAGTGTCAGTAGCATTATATGCCACAGACTGATAAGCAGGACCAATCATAAAAAAAACACACACACACAAACAAAAAGGCTCGTTACAGTGAGAAAGGTCCGATCAAATTGATAGTATTATAGATAGAGGGAATAATCGGAGGTGTACACAGTCTATATCGTATCATAAAGGGGGAATATTTGTGAAAAATCTCAATACTATTGAATGTCTCAGATTAATACGCAGGACAAATAGTGGAATCTCAGTACCACGCCGCAGATTAATACGCAGGTCCAATCGTGAAATAATAATAATAAGACGAAAATGCTCTGAATAGAGATTGTTCCGATCAAACTGATAGTACCATTGAAAGTCTCAGATTATTACGCAGAACCAATTGTTAAATAGTAATAATAGGGCGTAAATGCTCTAAATAGATAATGGTCCGATAACACTGATATTATTATAGCATGTGATAAAGGGATTAATCGGAGGTGTACACAGTCTATGTCGTATCATAAAGGGGAAATATCTGTGAAACATCTCAGTATCATTGAATGTCTCAGATTAATACGCAGGACCAATAGTGGAATCTCAGTACCATGCCGCAGATTAATACGCAGGACCAACCGTGAAATAATAATAATAAGTTAAAATGCTCTGAATAGAGAGTGTTCCGAACTGATAGTATTATAGCATCTGATAGATGGACTAATCGGAGGTGTACACAGTCTATATCGTATAATTAAGGGGGAATATTTGCGAAACATCTCAGTACCATTGAATGCCTCAGATTAATACGCAGGACCAATAGTGAAATAATAAAAATAAGACGAAAATGTTCTAAGTAGGAAATGGTCCGATCAAACGTATATCTTTACAGCCTGAGATACAGGAAATAATTGGAGTTGTGCGCAATCTATGTAGTATCATTTAGGGAAATAGCTGTGAAAGTACCATTGAATGTCCTCATCAAACTGATATTAATACAGCATCAATGATACAATACACTCATTTAATCATGAGGTACATGGTTAATAATTTTATGTTGAGTAGCTTTTTAAGAAGTCAAGTTTTCGATAATATAAATATAATCCGCTGGAGTCCATACCAATTCTCTTATAATCAATACGGGTACATGGCATATATTTTGCCAATGTTAAAACGTTGGTATATACATATTGTTAAAGCTCACAAGAATATAATAAGCACGTATATATAACCAATGAAAATTATGGAAATCCCATTCACATATGGCACAGGACACATTTGGTCGGAATTTAAACATTGATCATCTCCTTAAACAGTAAGACTACTACAAGAACATTTTACCGTAATTGTAAATAATCTCATTTTGCAGAATTGCATAATTAGTCCGGGAGCATGGACCTGAATTTTTTTTTTCGTTCAACACCCACTACATCTAAGGTTTGACTAGACAAAGTGGTAAAATAGGCCTTGTACAACACCTCCAGGTAGTATGCACGATCGAATTGTGGTATCAGTTTTTTTCTGCAAGCCATTTTGTAGGCCAACTGGTGCGGCTGGACGACACTTGAAAAGTTGGGGGTAGGGGTAACTTAGTTGCTTATAACTTTGCCACTAATCAAACGATTTTAATGCTTTTGTTACCATTACATTCGTCTTAGAATGCAGTTGAACAACATATAACAATAATATACCTATGACCTGGTATGAGGGCACTAAAGGTCAAAAGGTCAAAGGATACATGACAGGAAATTTTACATACTTTAGGTAAGGATATATTGCGTATGACTTTCAAGTTACTATAACACGAACTTGCTTTGTTTAATTTGCTTAGTTATCAATGAAAATAAAGGATGTGCGGAATATATCTCCATGGTGAGCAATTAACCCAGTGAATGGAATATTAAACGCTACTAAAAACTGTCTGTCAGAAGTTAAAATGTCAAAGATCTCAGCCAGTATATTTGTATAATGCTCACCAATCTGATCCTCAAAAATGCAATTATACACCAACAAAAGTCACTGCAGGGTACGAATTATAAAATGTTAAGGGCAGTCATTTCAAGGCCACTTTGGCCTTGCTGGCATCTAATTACCTAGAATTTGCAAAGGGGCACCAAGGCAAACAGGGAGGACATACAAAGCCATTGGCTTGTGCATGGCCGTGGGTGTAATTCGCATTAGGTGCGAATTACACTCAAGGCCATGCACAAGCCAATGTGCAATGGCTTTGTATGCCCTCCCTTTTTGCCTTGGTGCCCCTTTGCAAATTCTAGGTAATTAGATGCCAGCAAGGCCAAAGTGGCGGATATTCTCTAATGGACGACGGCTGGATTATGAATGACGGACTAGACGCTTGTAATTGAAATGGCTGCCCTTAACATTTTATAATTCGTACCCTGCACTGTCATCAGGAAAGCAGGATTAAAGCGGTCGTATGATATAGCACTTAGTGGTTGTCCTCATGATTCGTCATCATGGCAGAGTTATCGAATTCATTGTCCAAATTAAGCATCCTGGTGCCTGGGTTTTGGCACCTTCAGTTGCCATGCAAGCACATGCCTCTGTGCATTCGAGCTCATTTGTCCTGCAGGATCAATCTCTTCGTCGGCAGAGGGACTTCTTACAGCGACATAATGTTAGCTCGATAAGTCCATGGGGTGCTGGGTCCTTCTTCATCAGAACGGGTTGCAGAATACCATCCTAGATGCTCCAGCCATGGTCTTCCGATGTAGGCAGATCTTGCCTGGCTTGAAAGTTAGCCCGCTTTATATGCTGGAAGAGGCTGTTAGAGGTTGGAGGTAGCCCCTCGTTCTTCTACCCCTTCTGGCAGAATAACTAGTGTCTGACGTCGTCTGCTTTACTGCCTGCCTTCTCGTTCCTTGTGTACAATCTGCACACGAAGGCGTCACATGCTGAGACAGTATCTTCGCTGAGTGTTGCATCTTTGCTCAACTGTGACACGCCGTTCTGTCTGATACATCTCACTCCCACATATTGTATTCAAGGCTTTCTTCTTACCAATTCCAAACATTGAACTGTTGGAGTCGCACCCAGTCAATGCATGGAATGCGGGTAGAGCATCCCAGTAGTGAGCGATGAAGTGTGCAATACCCAGTACAGCTACGTCCATGTCAGAAGAGTAAATCACAAGTCTTTTGTGATCATGTGCTGCATGTCCTTTGATCAGTAGGACCGCCCTCTTGCCATCCTTGAAGCCACCACCAAGAACAATTTGTTGACCCATTTGCAGATCCTCTTGAGCCATCTTACATCAACACTCTGCCATAAAAGCACAGAGATTCGTCTTGTTCAGTTTTGGATTGGCAATGTATTTCAGCCACTGCTTAGGAATTGGTGTCGCGGGACCATTGATTTTTATCTCCAAAGCAGTGGATGATCTCAGTTTTGCTCGCTTTTCATCCTCGATAACGTCATACTGTTTGGCTGCCAGCTCACCAAAGTTTGACACATCACCAGCCTTCAGCATCTACTCCGAAGCCATGACATTCACATGTGGTGAGCTGGCAGCCAAACACTATGACCTTATCACGGCGCCATTAGGTCGGAATTGATGCATGCGTGTTGATGTGATCTTTGATCAGTACATACCCAAGTCAATCAAGGTTGAAAGCGAGCAAAACAGGGAGTATCCACTGCCTTGGAGATAAAAAAAACAATGGTCCCAGTACATCCATTCCTAAGCAGCGGCTGAAATACATTGCCGATCCAAAAAAGGAAGACGAATCTTTGTGCTTTTATGGCACAGAGTTGGTGTCAGAAGGCTCAAAAGGATCCGCAAATGGATCAACAAATGGTTCTTGGTGGTGGCTGCAGGGATGGCCAGAGGGCGGTCATACTGATCAAAGGACAGTGTGAGGATTTAGTACCACTGATATCAGACCACGAGGAAGCACACTTCATCGGTCTTATATTAGCTGTCACGAACTGTGGTTTCGCACAGGGTTAAGGAGAAACTACTGTACATCCCCATACACAAGGTGGTTGCACTGTTGGATCCACAACTATGTGATGCTCTACCCGCATTCCATGCATTGACTGGGTGCGACTCCAACAGTTCAATGCAGCCTTCAATATACAATATGCGAGAGTGAGATGTATCAGAACGGCGTGTCACAGTTGGGCAAAGATGCAACACTCAGCGAAGATGCTGTCTCAGCATGTGAAGCCTTCGTGCGCAGGTTGTACACAAGGAACGAGAAGGCAGGCAGTAAAGTAGACGACGTCAGACACTAGTTAATCTGCCAGAAAGGACAGAAAACGAGGGGCTACCTTCAACCTCTTCCAGCATATAAAGCGGGCTAATTTTCAAGCCATCATCTGGTGGAAGGCATTGAATGTCAGACAAGATATGCCTACACCGGAAGATCATTTGGAGTATCTCGGATGGTATTCTGCAACCCGTTCTCATGAAGAAAGGCCCAGCACCCCATGGACTGATCGAGCTAACATTATGTCGCTGTAAGAAGTCCCTCTGCCGATTTTAGATTGTTCCTGCAGGACAAATGAGCTCGCATGCACAGAGGCATGTGCTTGCATGGCAACTGAAGAATGCCAACACCCAGACACCAGGATGCGCAATTTGGACAATGAATTCGATGATTTCGACAGTGATGACGAATCATGAGGACAACCACTGTACATGGCATAAATGCTATATCATACAACCTCTTTAACCGTGCTTTCCTGGTGACATTGACTTTTGTTGGTGTATAATTGCATTTTTGAGGATAAGATTGCTGAGCATAATACGAATGCACTGGCTGAGATCTTTGATATTTTAAGTTTTGACGGACAGTTGTAAGTAACGTTTAACCCTACCTGGCATTGGTGGTGGTGGGCGAAATGGCCCCACCTACCAAACTTTCTGCGCTATCTCCGAAACGACAAAAAATGGAAAGCTGAAACTCGTGACTTCATAGTTTACCATATTGGAGTCATTTTGAGCCTATTTGCATGACCCCGAGGAGAGCATCATGGGTAAATTCGAGATGGCGTCCATGTGGGGTCCCAGAAAAGTGATGTTTTTGTCATATTTCTTCAAAATTTCTGCTTTTTTATTTCACACCACATTAATATTTACTAATTTAGCATGCTGTTTTTGCGGAGAAATTGCATAAATAAAAAATTCGGAAAATCTGACCGAAAAATCGACCAAAAATGCCGTTTTTGAAAATGACGGCATTGTGACGTCATCAAAGCGGCCATCTTGGATTTTTTTACATTTTCTGGTAGAGCTTGACCCAACGGTATAGTGTGGTAAGTTTCAGCTCCCTAGCTTAAGGGGTAAAAAAAATAATTAGGGGTGTCATTTCGCTCCCCCCCCCCCGGTCACGACAGGTTCCAAAAAGCCCAGGCCAGATAGGGTTAATATTCCATTCACTGGGTTATTAGCTCACCATGAAGATTTAATATTTACTGCACATCCTTTATTTTCATTGATAACTAAGCAAATTATCAAGTTCATGTTATAGTAAGTTCTCAACTTGAAAGTCATACGCCATATATCCTTACCTAAAGCATGTAAAATTTCTTGCCATATGTCCTTCGACCTTTTGACCTGTAGTGCAACTTGAAAGTCATACGCCATATATCCTTACCTAAAGCATGTAAAATTTCTTGCCATATGTCCTTCGACCTTTTGACCTGTAGTGCCCTCGCACCAGGTCACAGATAGATTTTTGTTATGTGTTGTTCAACTACATTCTAAGACGAATGTAATGGTAACAAAAACATTAAAATCGTTTGATTAGTGGCAAAGTTATAAGCAATTATGTTACCCCTACCCCCAACTTTTCAAGTGTCGTCCAGCCGCACCAGTTGGCCTACAAAATGGCTTGTAGAAAAAAACTGATACCACAATTCGATCGTACATACTACCTGGGGGTGTTCTACAAGGTCTATTCCACCACTTTATCTAGTCAAACCTTAGATGTAGTGAGTGTTGAACCAATTCCATTTTTAGGGGTCCTATGGGAATTGGCTCCTGGACTAAATACAAATATTTGCCTATTACTAACTCATATGTAAATTATCACAAATCCATTTAGAAAAAATTGTGAATAATAAGTTTGAAAAAAAAATCATATAAACAATTTTCCCATGTTCCTGTCGGATATGCCACATTTAAGAAGTTGCTACTAAATAACCTAGATGTTTTATGTGTTACTGGAACATTCTTAGACGATCAAACAGAAGATAAACATAGTTATATTGATGGTTTTAATTTAGAGAGACGAGATAGGTTGCATAAGGCAGGCGGGGGAGTTGTATATTTATCTGCATTTATATGTCATGAAAGGAGAAAAGATTTAGACGTAGACAGTCATAAGGTCATATGGATTGAAATTAAACCGTCTCATTCCAAATCATATCTGATAGCTTTCGTTTACCGCCCTCCGGACTCCCTTGCATCATGGATTGACACATTTGACAATACTGAACAGAAGTAAATTTTATTACTAGGAGATTTCAACATGAATCTTCTTCAAGATAACACAAAATGGACAAGTTGCATTGATGGCCACAGTCTTGTGCAATTAGTGAATGAGCCAACTCGTGTAACAGAAAAAAGCTAATCACTAATAGATCACATATACACTACCAATCCAAGCAACATCTATGAAACTAAAGCGCCCAAAATATCACTGAGTGACCAAACCTGAGCATCAAACCATTCATTACAGGTGTATGAAACACTTTGATGAACAAATGATTATCACTGACCTCAACAATCAACCATGGCACCAGTTGGAAACAGAAACAAATCCGCACAATGCTGCATCAATGTGGACAGATTTAATACTTGAAGTAATTGATTCTCATGCTCCAGTAAGGGAGCGCAGAGTCCGCTACAATTCCACGCCACAATGGATGACCGATGAAATTAGGGAGGCTATGAAAAACTGAGATTACTTCCACTCCCCAAAAGATAGGGAAAACAAGTCTCTTTGGACAAACAAAGTAAATTTCCCAATCAAAATGAATAAAAAACAAAATATAGAAAATGAACTGCAAAAAGATGAAAACAAAAGTATGTGAAAAATCCTGCAACAGATCAATCCAAAATCAAATACACAAACGCCGGGACCGGTCCATTTAAATGTCAATGGGGACATTACAAGCGTCTGGTCCGTCATTCATAATTCAGCCGTCGTCCATTAAAGAATATCCGCGTCCATAATCCAAAGACCTATTCCATATTCCATATAACAGTATTAGCACCAAATTCAAAAAGACAATCATATTATACATAAACATAGGCTTGTTTCCTGCAAGAGAGAAGCGGTCAACAATTTCCAATGATGCCGGCAAGACATCATGATGTTCCAAATATATCAAATCCGTATCGCTGATCAGTATTCTTAATTCATAATATTAGTTATAAAGTCAGACACCCCAGTAATTGTAAACCATCTGAATGATTATTTCACAATATCTCAAGTTATCTCCAACAAAACCAACTGCCTCCTGATCCTGCTCTTCAAAATTTGACATCTTATGTGAATGAAAAAGTTCCTATTCAATCTACATTCAGAACTCCATTTATCTCCACTTCTAAAGTTTATAACTACCTAAATGGTCTGGATACTTCCAAGAGCACAGGCATAGATGGATTAAGTACAACATTCTTGAAACTAGCTGCTCCCATTATCACAGAATCCATCACTAAAATAATCAATCTGAGCATAAACACTAATACATTCCCATCACAATGGGAACTAGCACTAGTAGTTCCTATTCACAAAGCTGGTAAGAAAACAACGACGGATAACTACAAGCCAATCTCTATTTTACCAGTTGTTTCAAAGATTATCGAGAGACATGTTCATGATCACCTGTACGAGTACCTATCATCATACAATCTTCTGCATGATGGACAATCAGGCTTCAGGCCCCAACACTCAACACAACAACCCTCACCAAACTATCATCATACAATCTTCTGCATGATGGACAATCAGGCTTCAGGCCCCAACACTCAACACAACAACCCTCACCAAACTCACAGAACAATGGCTTAAGGCAATAGATGATCAGGAAATAGTTGGTGCAATTCATATAGATTTCAAGAAGGCCTTTGATCTTGTAGACCACAAAATCCTTCTCCAAAAACTAAAATGTTATCGATTCAGCCAAGCTGCATATAACTGGATGGAATCCTGTCTACATAGTAGACAACAAACAGTAGAAATTAGAACACGGAATCACACCCAAACGATATATCAGCAGGCGTGCCACAGGGGTCTATTCTTGGTCCACTCTTATTCATTATTTATGTAAATGACCTACTCATAGACAATGAAGATTCTGTCACGGCGATTGAAATGTTTGCTGATGATACCACACTGAGTAGATCTGGTAAAAGTGTTCAGGAAGTACAAATAGCTCTAAATAACAACCTTGAAAGGACCCGCAAGTGGTGTGTAAATAATAGAATGATTATACATCCTGAGAAAACATTGTCCATGCTTATTGCCAGTTCTCAGAAAACATTGTCCATGCTTATTGCCAGTTCTCAGAAAACATTGCCCATGCTTATTGCCAGTTCTCAGAAAACATTGTCCATGCTTATTGCCAGTTCTCAGAAAACATTGCCCATGCTTATTGCCAGTTCTCAGAAAACATTGCCCATGCTTATTGCCAGTTCTCAGAAACATTGTCCATGCCTATTGCCAGTTCTCAGAAACATTGTCCATGCTTATTGCCAGTTCTCAGAAACATTGTCCATGCTTATTGCCAGTTCTCAGAAACATTGTCCATGCTTATTGCCAGTTCTCAGAAACATTGTCCATGCTTATTGCCAGTTCTCAGAAACATTGTCCATGCTTATTGCCAGTTCTCACAAACATTGTCCATGCTTATTGCCAGTTCTCAGAAACATTGTCCATGCTTATTGCCAGTTCTCAGAAACATTGTCCATGCTTATTGCCAGTTCTCAGAAACATTGTCCATGCTTATTGCCAGTTCTCAGAAACATTGTCCATGCTTATTGCCAGTTCTCAGTCCATGCTTATTGCCAGTTCTCAGAAACATTGTCCATGCTTATTGCCAGTTCTCATTGTCCATGCTTATTGCCAGTTCTCAGAAACATTGTCCATGCTTATTGCCAGTTCTCAGAAACATTGTCCATGCTTATTGCCAGTTCTCAGAAACATTGTCCATGCTTATTGCCAGTTCTCAGAAACATTGTCCATGCTTCTCAGAAACATTGTCCAGTTTCTCAGAAACATTGTCCATGCTTCTCATTGTCCAGTTTCTCAGAAACATTGTCCATGCTTATTGCCAGTTCTCAGATGCTTAAGTTCAGAAACATTGTCCATGCTTGCCAGTTCTCAGAAACCCAGTTATTGCCAGTTCTCAGAAACATTGTCCATGCTTATTGCCAGTTCTCAGAAACATTGTCCATGCTTATTGCCAGTTCTCAGAAACATTGTCCATGCTTATTGCCAGTTCTCAGAAACATTGTCCATGCTTATTGCCAGTTCTCAGAAACATTGTCCATGCTTATTGCCAGTTCTCAGAAACATTGTCCATGCTTATTGCCAGTTCTCAGAAACATTGTCCATGCTTATTGCCAGTTCTCAGAAACATTGTCCATGCTTATTGCCAGTTCTCAGAAACATTGTCCATGCTTATTGCCAGTTCTCAGAAACATTGTCCATGCTTATTGCCAGTTCTCAGAAACATTGTCCATGCTTATTGCCAGTTCTCACAAACATTGTCCATGCTTATTGCCAGTTCTCAGAAACATTGTCCATGCTTATTGCCAGTTCTCAGAAACATTGTCCATGCTTATTGCCAGTTCTCAGAAACATTGTCCATGCTTATTGCCAGTTCTCAGAAACATTGTCCATGCTTATTGCCAGTTCTCAGAAACGGAGTCACATGGATGCAATACTTGACATATTACTGGAACAACAACAACAAACTATGAAGAATGTTGATGAAGTTAAATTGCTTGGTGTCCATATAGATAATGCCCTAACATGGAAGTTACATGCTGAGGTTGTCACAAAGAAAATTTCTCCATTAATAGGCCTATTGTATAAAAATAGACATATCTAGGTAAGCTAAACAGATGTTTTATTGTTCCTATGTACAGCCTCATATAGATTACTGTATCACTCTCTGGGAAAGGCTCCTGAAATGTCTCTTGAGAGAGTTCACGGGCCAGAATTCCCCTTCTCTGCCCCTCTTCAAACAACTAAACTGGATGATCATATATGAAAGAATCTTCACACAAAAAGCCATCTTGATCTACAAAAGTGTCAGTTGCATATCAAACTCTCCTATCTGTAAATTATTTCTGAACACTGCTGAAGTCACAAAGCGAACTCTAATATCAACCATCACGAAGAAAATGTATATCCCAAAACTGAATACTTCAAGGGAAGTTTGAGATACTCTGGCCCAATAATTTGGAATAGCCTTCCCCAGTTCATAAAGGAAGCCAAGTCAGTGAAGTTTTTCAAGACACAACTATGTACATTTGTAAATATGTTCAGCTAATTTGAGGGCCTCAAGGGAGAACAGTTTTTGTAAACTGATTGTGTCACCCTCTGAAAATAAAGATTTTATTATTATTACTTAGAAATTTTTGACCGGTTCCTATGTTTTCTCCGTCATCGTATCCGTCGTGTGTTTTTTCTTTCTTGTCCCGGTATCTGTTCACAAGAGTGTTGTGCCTTGCCTTGATATGTTCTGGATCTCTCATTATTGCTTTGGCAAATTTTCTGATCTCAGAGCTTGATTTCACTTTCGCTTCTGTCGCCAAATATTCTACTCCATCTACTCGCAAACACCGACCAGGGACGATAGGAGAATCAATATCGAGGATAATTTCTGCGCGGGGAAGTTTTACTCTTTTCCTGTGAATTGTCCCGTTCTCGAACACTAGCTTGCCGTGCGAGATCCGTGCATTAACCCTTTATCTTTGTAGGCTCCCAGTAATTCACCTAATTGGCGTGTTCGTCGACATTTTCTTCAGATTGACCACTGATAAATTTCAGTCTTTCCTCTATCCGCTCTTTTCCATACACATCCTCCTTTACTGTCCCAAGTGAACTTTCAATGTGTCAAATCTTCTGTGCAATAAGTTGAATGATTCCTGTATAGCAAGCAACGTGCCTGCCAATTGTTTGTCTCGGCTTGCTCAATATCCGTCATGCCAGCGATAAAAAATCCGTAAATTCATTTGATATTGCCCCCCAAACACAATGTATGGTGCCATCCTTCACTTCTAGTCTAGATATATATAAATATAATGCGACACAATATCCATATAACAAGCGGGGATATGGCCCTTTCGGGAGCTCAACAATTCGTGTCCTCACTGCATTGCGCCATATTGGAACAGCTTTACAGAACATGACCTCTTTCATTTTATAGAACAATGTCATCTTTAAAATTATGCAGATGACAATACGCTTTCACGGTAGGTGCCGAGGAAAGCCTTCCTGTTGAGTCATATGGTTGCTTTTTGGCCGCCAGAATTCGTCAATTTTCCCTACATCTTACATATCGCTCCAATTTACCTACGTTGCCTGTCGCCTCTGTTGTGAGGAAACTATTAAAAAGATTCAAAAGATATAAGAAAGGTTCATTCATGGTGATTATCGCAATAATTATTACCTGCTCGGCATATGTATACTTGTATGTATACTATATGAATCAGACGGTTTAATACGTACTATTGCCATTGAAGTCTTCAAGGAGTTTCTCTATTTGGAGGAGCTTTTCTCTCTCAGGGAATCTTCGTACTCTTTTCGACTTTCGAGTGCCCTTAATTTACCAAAATTTACGACAAAATGTGGTTTGAGAAGCTTTATCAATACTGCAGCAAAACTATTGAATCAGCTACCAGATCAACTGTGATCAGAAACCATTTTTAACAAGTTCTGTAAATGAACACAGATGTGCTTCATGTAAACTGTGATAATACTGGCCTTATGTATACATATATGTCCAATATGTTCGCTGCTTTCAGGGTATAGCTTTGTTTCCACTAACTTGTGTTTATGTGTATATATTACAAATGTTGTATGTTTTGTACATGTACATGCTTTTCTTTAGTTTTATGTTATCTTAACCAGCATCGGACTTTTTGAGATACCCGCGTATTCAACCTGCGTAAATTTACTCCTTGCCTTTATGTTAACTAAGCATATTTTACTCTACATATGATATACAAATTCTTAACTTATGTATGTAGCCCTATAGTATCTTTGCGTGTTGGATTATGGTTGCGGAAATTCTTTAATGGACGACGGCTGAATATTGAATGACGGACTAGACTCTTGTATTGTAATGTTTTACTCACTCTTAATTTGAATTTACATATACTCCTGTATTGTCTGTGCGTGTTTGTAATGTTATAGACGATCAACAATTCATTGTAGCTAAAGTTTTGTATTCTAAACTTGTCTCTAAATAAATCTTACTTGAACTTGTACTTGGTTGCTTTCTAGTCGCCAGACGTCGTCAATTATTCCCACCTCTTGCATATCGCTCCAATTTATTATCTGCATAAGGTACGATTCTGCTGGTAGACTGTTAGTCCCCGAGGCTCGCCCTCGACAAATATGTGTAGGTTTGTTGTTTTGGCGAGACATTTAATCCGTACGACGTCGGGCATTACAGGTTAGTTTTTGTAACGGTGCTAGGGGCAGTGTGAATACTTCATAGTCTCCACATGAACAATCACAATAAAAGCTCGGCTGAGATACTAAGGCTACGTCCGAGAATCCACCGTATTCTCGGGTCTAAATCTGAGGTGCCAAAAGATACATTCATGTAGAGTCATATGGTTGCTTTCTAGTCGCCAGACGTCGTTAATTTTTCACCTCTTGCATATCACTCCAATTGAACTTGAACGTGAACTTGATGTTCCTTTATAGGTGATATAAGACATAAAACAGATTTTAAGCAATAAACCACCAAATATGACGAAGATCGTGCACCCAGCGATCATATTACGTCACCACATTGTGATATTTGTTACTTTTACACGTGTCATAACCGCATGTAAATTTATTACTGTCATTTTACAGACCTAGTAGTTCCTCCTCTACGTGAGGCGGTTAGTTGGTATCACCAGTCCCAACACTACATTGTTACCTTGATGAGTTTTGTGTCCGTCCCATTTGGTGTCTGCTTGGATTTGCGGCGTTTACATATAGGAAAATCTCGTTTGTGTGTGATGGTTAAACTAATATATTTTCAACTCGAAACCTTTTAAGCTTGCATGCCGAAAAAACAGCGTAGAAAAAATTGCAATGGGGCTTTGCATACAATGAAGTTAGGTTTTATCAAAATGGGATTCCTGATCTATTTTGTTATTTTGAGGTATTTATTGGGAGGACTTTCTCTTGTAACAAAACTATGACACCTTCGACCAAAATGATTTTTGTACATTTTTTGGAACAACCAGGACTGCCTTTGGGTCGAAGTGTCATAGTTTTGTTACAAGAAAAAAAATATCTAAATGTATCAACATGCCTAAACACCAGGGAACACATTTTGAGCAACCATAGGTTCAGTGTTACCTGGGAGCACGTTTTAAGCAATTCAATTTTATAGAATAACTGTAGCAATTTCTAGAGACTTATATTTCAGTATGTAGATTTTGCCCGTTTTCGATTGAAAACAAAGCCAGCTAGAATATCTCCATCACATACACGTTCTAGTTTTTCCTATGGAAACGTAATGTTTCATTTCCAGTTATGCTTCCTTTTTTATTACACATTAACCGCATGAACCAAACAGAAATGTAAATAGATACATGTACTGTGGTCTATGCGAAGTGTTATCTTCTGAAATCCGGAACTGGCCTGCATTCGAATACCACCACATCCCCGGGGATATTAATAATGATTTGTAGGTCTACGCATGTGTCACTTTGTAAGAGGAATCATTTACCGAATAGCTGTAAGGCAATTGCTTGTGGTTACCATGCTTAGCTTCCGATTATGTGTTAGTTTCCGCAAATGCTGGTAAATAGGAATATGGGAAAGGACATGTGGTTTATTCCATCGTAATAATAAGCGAATGCCACCGTAGAAAACTCACAGTAACATTTACCCGTGGAATCTTGTGAACATGAGCATATAACCTTATCCTTACAAATATGATTAATTCGTAAAGCTACAGCAAATGCTTCCGAGTCGATTTTCTTACATTCTTCCGTATTATCACGCCGTTCGTCCGCATGATTGCCCTTCTTTAATACTTCTTCATATAATTATAGCTAAACGAAACTTTCACGAACGACAACAACTTGAGAGCTGACACTCCGTGACTTTATAGTTTATCATATCGGAGTCATTTTGAGCCTATTTGCATAACCCCTGAGTAGAGGATCATGGGTAAATTCAAGATGGCAGCCATGTGGGGTACCAGAAAAATATTCTTTTCGTCATTTTTCTTTACAATTTCTGCTTTTCCGCGATGAAAAGTGGGCAAAAACTATTTTATTTCACATCATATTAATATTTACTAATTTATCACACAGTTTTTGCGGAGAGCTTGAGCTTGACCCACGAATATAGTGCGGTAAGTTTCAGCCCCCTACTTCAATGGGTAAGAAAAATAATTAGGGGAGGGGGGCGAAATGGTCCCTCCCCAGGCCTGGACAGGTCCCAAAAAGCCCAGACCAGATAGGGTTAATGCAATCACAGCACCTCAAGACCGACTATTATTGAAACTTGAATAAGGTTATCAACTTAATCGATAAGCCATTGGCCTGCATAAGCCACTGTGGTTCATTAGACCTCTGTACATTATCGGTGCATTAAACACATAGCCACTAAATATTTATTTACTCAGATGTGATCAAGGAGGCTATAAATTGTAGTGTAATTTTAAATCATCAAACTGTATCTATACACCATGTAGACATATTGGTAACCCTGATATACTGGATACTGAAGAAGTTTAGAATCCTGATGAAGACACCTAAACATAGGTACAGAGAGATACATATGAAACTAAATATATTTTGTACACCTGCAGAGTAAAGAATATGTGATGTTTACATGAGAACAGTTCCTTTGTGTTTGTCAGTGATGTTCATTGGCATAAAAATGGAGATATAATTGATCAAAATGTCTTTCGTGGCATATTTTGATGTTTTGGAAGCATTTCTATGGAGGATTTTGTCTTGTAACAAAAATATGATAACTCAAACCAAATCCATTCTTGGTTCCTTCAAATATTCAAACTCATTTTGGTCTGATGAGTCATATATTGCTGCAAGAGAATGCCTCAAAAATACCAAAATAGGCAGATAAAAAGGCAGGGGAGCACATATCTCCAGTTCTTTCGAGGCTGACATTTCAGTGTGTAAACTTCAAGAAAAATCTGACTTGGCAGGGTTTAAATTAAAAACAATAATCAACTTCGTGACCATCACACATAAGGAAGATTTTTTTCCATATTAACGCCATGTCCTTTAGCAATCTGCTAGCCGACACAGCCTAAAATACTATAATGTTCCTCCTAGTTAACTTAAGCTAAAACTACACCATCAGATTTGCATATACTTACATCCGTGTCGGAAGGTATATCCATCTAACTCAATTAGATTCTAATATAATGATATATATTTCGCTTCCGGATATTCACACGAATATACCAAACTGCATACAAGATTTCCGAAGTGCATAAACAACAAAAATTGAAGCTTTCTGATGTTATACTCCCAAACTGTTATCCTCAGTGTTGACTAAGGCTTTCTGGGAGGTGAACATATTTGGCGAAAACTTAAACTTATAATATTACGGTATATAAAACATGCTGTTTTGCACAACCAATCTTTCACCGTTCAGTATCGTTAAGTTCTCTACCATTCAGTACCGTACAGTTTCATGTTGGTAACCTCTAGGTAACCGGTTGGTAGCGCACTTTAATCTTAAGCGTGACACTGTGTGAACAGTACCGTGCAGTTACCAATCAGCTAGATGTGGTAGTAAATGATAGTTTCTTTCCAGTTTTTTACAAGTAACAGATAGGCAACCCATCACGGGCAAAACCTTCCGTACTGTGCAGACTGACTTCAAAGCTACTGGTCAGTTTAATGATTGGTAACCAGTGGGTTATAGCATAACTGTAATGTGAGATAACTGATAGGCGGTTGTTTGGTGCTGGTCAGTTACTGATTGGTGACTAACTTGATAACGGATAATTTGATAACCTTTCCTACCAGTACCGCGCAATTACCAAGTGGTGCTGGTAGTAACGCAAGAATGGGTTGGTAAAATTACTTGTTGGTGCATTGTTATTGTCATGTAACCAGGTGTGGACAATTCAGTTTATAGCATAGAAGTAACCTCTTGTAACTGCTTGGTAATTACCTGGTCTCCAGACAGTAGATAATCCATATGATCCTGTGGGTGACAGATTAATACCTGGTTGGATAATCATCAGTTGAAAACTGAACGGTACTGCAAGGTAATATTTTCCATAAGTACTGTTAAAGTATCACCAATCAGTAACCAATCAGTTACTGGGTCGTACTAGTTGGTAGCGGATTACATGTGTATACAAGTGGACACTTTAATAATGGCATTGGTGTGCAAGAAAACGGATCATTGGTTTATCAATGTCAGAAGCACTGAGGCTGTCTTCAGTTCTTTTACATAGGGGTGCCATCAGCGGATTTGCCGCTTGTATTTCATGACGTCAGATCTGACATTCTTCTGTACTCGGTCGTCGTCCACAAGAGTTTCAATAATCGAAAGGTCGTTTTCCAGCGACTGTTAGCACCAATTCTATTCATGCCTGAAATGAAAATTGAACAGACCACAAGATGGCTTACTGCAGGACAAACGCGGTAAACAGTTTTGTTGATGATAGCAGGATATCATGATGTTCTAACCGTTTCCAGTGTCAACTCTGATTTCTATTAAAAAATCATGCCTCAATAACTAAAGATTTAGAAGTTGGTGTATTGAGTGAACAGAAGCGGAGCCTATATCTGATATTTGCATTCCATATCAATATTTAGCTTGTCCTGATAGCAAACACAGCCTAGTGATCTTTAAACTCAGATACAACCGCATACACGAGGCAGATGCATGTTCTTAGTCTGAGAAGGGTACGTATATAATCGAACTTCGCCAGCTGTTGTCTTCGACTGCAGGGATTGTTATAATTGATCTTGTATAGACAAAATCATACCCAATATCCTGAACGATGGCGATACAAGCGTCTAGTCCGCCATTCAATATTCAGCTGTCGTCCATTGAAGAATTTCCGCGTCAATAATCCAACGTCTTAACTAATATGACAGCATTTGCAGCAAATTCAAAGAACAAACAGTATGCATAAACATAGGGTAGTTTCCTATAAGGAAGAAGCGGAATGATACCGCACTATTTTGCATCACCTTCAGTAGAATTCTGACTTCGGGACCAACAATCGTGAAGCTACTTTGGTTCATTTGGTCTTTGATTTGTTATGAAAGTGTCGACATGTGTATATTGTGGTAAAACATAAACATTTGATTATCAAACATATTTAGACACGGAATTATTTAGTTTTCAAGGACAATTTGGAATTCAGATTCAGGGATGTGTCTGTAACGATTATGTAAGATGATCCGAATTAATTGATTTTTGAGTACTCATTGCAGAACACGTACCGCTTAATGTACCTATTACAACGTCCATAATCTGGTTGAATGAAATTAACTAGAAATAGTCTCGTTAGAACAAACAGGTGTTAAGCATAAATCAGAACACGTGTTATCAAGCCTGGGGAATTTGTGAGTTTGACAGATTGGGCCTTACATCTTTGATTCCAAGTGCGTTTGTAAGTACATGGAAATGTATAAATCCACTGAGGCATAATACTCCGCTCATTGACACTTAACTTCCTTGTTATGTATCACAGCGTGTGAATTGAGTGGGAATGTGGTTTTTGGTTTTAGCTGCTGGTGATTCCGCCGTGAAAGAAAATCCATTTATTCCCACTCTTGGCACAGTCCAAACACGGAACGGGATGATTTAACACCCCTCTCCTCATGGATAGCTCGCCTTTATGACTTGATGCTTTACAATGAGATTTGTGAGGAAACAAATGAAGGCTTTCCAAAAGTGTTGTCATATACTCAACTGCTTAATAGTATTCTTAATAACTAGAATTATTTGAGAGCGTCGCTTGAATTACCCATCCAACAGAAAGTAAATTTAAATGAAACACAACTGCGGTACATATGCATTGGATTTCACAACTGATGGACAGCCGTCGCTTACAGAGAGTTCACGGGTCAGTAATAGCAATAGTCTTATGGTATGACGGTGCTAACATCGACGTCGATGTAGGTATAACACATATCGAAGACAGATTGGTTTTTTGACAGAGAGCAGTCAACTACAAACTCTGATGCCGAAAAGGCAACAGGATTATCCTGCAGCCCAATTTCTATAAGTGACAAGTATTATTTTAGAAAATTATAAAGTTTAGGACATAACCCATCTTACATGAGAGTCAATCAGTCAACAGTTTCCAATGATGTCAGAAGGACAAAATATGTTGCTCCTGTCTTCAAATCCCTATCAATGACTAACCTAATTAGATAGTCTACATCAGATAACTACAGCCTCAAAGTCTCGCGTCAAATATTTGGAGGTAAACTGGATTGCCTTCCTTGAGGTAATGACCATGCTGCTTTTTCCAAGTTAAAATGCCTAAAATGCATGATGTTATCTGTCTACCGTGAAAGGTCTTTAGACTATTGACAAGGGAATTCTTTTGTGGATGACAGTGGATCACTGAATGCCGGAAGTAACCCCTATACTTGAAGTAATGTCCCGTTGCGTTAACCCTACCTGGCCTGGGGGGCCATTATGGCCCTCCCTACCAAACTTTCTGCACTATCTCCGGAACGGCAAAAAATGGAGAGCTGAAGCTCCGTGACTTTATAGTTTATCTTACTGGAGTCATTTTGAGCCTATTTGCATAACCCTTCGAGCAGAGGATCATGGGTAAATTCAAGATGGCGGCCACGTGGGGTACCAGGAAAGTGATGTTTTTGTCATATTTCTTCAAAATTTCTGCTTTTCCGCGATGAAAAGTGAGCAAAAACTATTTTATTTCATATCACATTAATATTTGCAAATTTTTCATGCAATTTGTGCGGGAAAATTGCAAAAATAAAAAATTCGGAAAATCTGACCGAAAAATCGACTAAAAAATGCCGTTTTTGAAAATGACGTCACTGTGACGTCATCAAAGCGGCCATCTTGGCTTTTGTTTGCATTTTCTGGTAGAGCTTGACCCAAGGGTATAGTGTAATAAGTTTCAGCCCCCTAGCTCAAGGGTTGAGAAAAATAATTAGGGAGGGGGGGCCATTTCGGCCCCCTCCCCCCAGGCCTGGACAGGTGCCAAAAAGCCCAGGCCAGATAGGGTTAATAAAACTGGCCATGTTAGTTACATGCTCTGGACAATAGTACGAGACGAGAAACGTATATACCATATACATGCCCCTCTACAATTTGGCTGACCAGACATTCGAAAGTTTATGCGTCCCTTTTGTTTTACATGCGACAAAATGCGGTCTCTTATTCGTGTTCCTGTACCACCTGGAATGTTTTTTGTCTTCGTCATTCCCAATGAATTTAGCAATAATTAACTGCAATGGGGTTGTAACATGTATGTAATATTTGCTAAAAGAGCACAATATTAATACCCCGTATTAATACCCCACTAATTTCCAACATATCGGGTTATTGCTAGACGCTCGGTCTCATAGCTTCCTCACGCGGAAAGAACTGCCCCATGTCGGAAGCTACTGTATCAAACATGATAACGCTGAAAGTATTGACAAGATGCCCCGCAGTATATAAACATTTAGGACCGTCATTCTTTAAACTGTGGACATCATAGGTTGAATTCCGTCCCACAATATTTCCGCATGTGGAACTTGCGGACACTGATTGGGAGAGTATCGAATGAAGTAGGTAAGATGTGTGAGGGGTCCTAACATGTATTTAAAGTATGTATATGCCCCGCAATGTCCCTACATGTAGGGTTGTTTTAGGGAAGATATTTCTAGAAGATAAAGGCAAGGAGCAGGGCGCCCAAGTAAACATATGGGGAATGCTCGAAGCAGAGTTGGAAATGGTTGAGAATTAACTTAATATGGGCATAATGCACGAACTGTCCTTGAAACGAGTCCATTGGGGATATTCACCAAATCCGTAAACATACAATTTCTAAATACATTAATTCCCTACGTGATCCCGACATACATGTAGCATGTTTCACCAGTAAATTGCTTAAAAAGTAAGAGAACACATCAGTCAACACGTTGCACAGTTTTAACCCACAGGAATGCTTTGATCGTGCCACCATTAACCAAAACCTTACGTACGCTAGACAATAAAATCGCCAGATCATACGTTATGTAATAATGATTCTCTCCGTATGATTTATACAACAAGCAGCAACAAACAATTGTTTATGGAAAATAGTTTATTAGAACCAGAAACCGTGTGTAGAACAGCGCTCGAAACTTAGACTTGAGCAATGTACATATATGTGATATGAATGTCATATATACAATCGTGTATACTTGGCATACTCGCGTATGAGAAAGGCAATATATTTGACTGTGCAAATGCGTTAATGGACAAATATCACAACTTGGGGGTTTCCCGCGAATAGACGAAAACCGGAAGAAAGCATTGGGTTCAATACAAGTTATGAGTGAAACATTTCATTAGGTGAACAGTGAAAATTTAAGGCATACCTACAAACGTCAAGCTCTATGAAACTACCTTGAAGAAGCATACAACTGAAACAGAAATACGAGAATTACATGGAGGATGGTTGTCACAATTTAGTTAGTTATGCAGCGTATGTTTGGTAGTAAAATCTTCTTTGTAACTGAACTTACGTACACATTTATTTCAAAGATTACACTAATCTAGTTTTCCAATAGACCATTAATTAAGAAATAATGTTTTCATAAGCGTGCTAAATCGTTATTTTACGCGAAGTCCGCGCCCTAAAATTTATAAACTTTCCCACACTAACCGTGCGTAAAATAACGATTTAGCACGCCTATGAAAACATTATTTCTATTCTATTGCACTACTCAAATTGATTATCAGCAAAGATTACTATGAAAGATTGTACAAATATGGTAAACGTACATAACCTTTGTTCCCTTTGTTGAAATGTGCCTTCCACCTCAGTTGGCAGCGTGCCAATATCAATGGACGAGTTTATGTGGTCTCTATCCCTTTCTGGACAGTAATATTCCAGTGGGACCTGCATATGGCGTATACATATCTCGCCTAGCAGCATTTGCTAGATCCTGTGTTAATTGTGACGATTTCAATCAACGTCACAAAACATTGTTGCAGAAACTTATAAAACAGGGCTATTCCTCCAAGCGCCTCCACTCAAAGTTTCTCAAATTTGGCGATACATATCGCATGCTGATAGCAAAATACGAACGTAGCGTGCAAGATCTATGGCGCTACGTTTCGTAACTTGTGTCTAATTCCGCTTAACCCGGGGCTAGGGGCCGTATGAACCCATGTACTTCAAGATCCTCATGGTACTCATATGAACAGACACAATCAAAGCGTGACTGAGATACATCATTTTTAGATGACGACTCTATAACGAATATTATGGATTAAGAATACTGATCAGCGATACGGATTTTATATTTTGGAACATCATGATGTCTTGTCGGCATCATTGAAAACTGTTGACCGCTTCTCTCTTGCAGGAAACTAGCCTATGTTTATGTATACTATGATTGTCTTTTTTGAATTTGGTGCTAATACTGTTATATGGATATGGAATAGGTCTTTGGATTATGGACGCGGATATTCTTTAATGGTCGACGGCTGAATTATGAATGACGGACTAGACGCTTGTATTTCTGCCACCCGAGACTTTGTGAAACATGCATGCATACAAGCCTATTTTGTGTCATTCTGAATCAATTTCACGACGGAACCAACAATTAAACTTGAGACAGAAATTTACCTCTTGATTAATAATATAAAACGAATTTAATATATTTAAATATCCGTATTTCCCATTTCGTTCGCCTGTCGGTCCCTCGTTCATTTCGTTTGTTAGCCAGATCTCTTAATCACCGTCAACGGAGGAAAATCTACCTTTGTTCAGCTGATCACACTCGTGTTGTGTCTCATTTAAAACAGCAAGAAGAGATTCATCATCTGAGTCTCTCTTGAACTCTTCGATCTCCGCTTGTCTATATAATTCATATCTGAAAGCACGTCTTGTTGATATGTTTCTTATTGTGTAAAACTCGTATGTCCCAATTGGTTTGTAAATATCTGCGATTATACATTTTCCGCCTTTAAAATAAAATAAAACTGTCAAATGGATTATCCCGAGTGAACACCTGTGCGTGTCAAGATCACGGGTGTAGATTTCATACGTCACAAAGTTCTTAACCGTGCTAAATCGTCTAATAATTGCACGGTTATCAGTGTGTAATAGGTGTAAGTGTTATAGAATTTCTATTCTATAACATTTGTGTCAATAACATCGTGATAACCGTGCAATTATTATACGATTTACCACGGTTATGTGATATGTACAAGTGTCAAGTGCATGTGTTCGTTAGAAGATCCCATTTCACAAATGGATTAGCAAAGGGACGTCTGCTTTCATACAAGTAACAATCGAATAAAACAGACAAATAAATTACAAGATGAAACTTTCTTCTCAAGTTTAACTGTTGTTTCCATCGGGAAATTGATTAAAGTGAACGTAAAGGCTGAGGCAACATGCACTCTGTGGGAAAGAGCTACATTGAAATACTGAAATAGCAGCAACAAATATTTTGGGGGATTTTTTTGCACCGAGTACGAACGAAATTATCTCCGTTGTATTATTGTTCCCCGGCTGCCGCCATGCTGGCTATCTCACTCAGAGCAGTGACGTCGTATCACCTCGGAGCTCTTTATTTCGTGGAGGTAGAAAGTGCAGAAAGCATGTAAACATAGCGACGCACGAGGAGGCTAGCCTGACTTCAAGTTCTGACGAACAGACAAATGAACGTTTACAGGGTTACCAGTTTGAACCAAAACGCTCCGATGTCGACGAAAGTAGTGAGTAGTTCATCGAACGTTTCAGGTCAGTAAACACTTGCTGGAGACACGCAACACAATCAAAACACGCTTGAAACAGCCGAGCTCTCCACCACCGCAATTACAATTCGTGCTACAGCGATGCCAAAACAAAGTGATACTACGTCACAGGAAAATATCACGTGCTCCGTACAAGCGTTTTCATTGGCGCAAGGCTAATGAATAAACTGATATGGCGGACTCCAGTCGCTCGTTGCATCAGTCAATAATTCCCGTGTTTGGAATTTTTTGTTTGGAAGGGAAAAAATCACAAAAAATATTTGTTGCTGCCAAATGATACTTTTAATATAGTTCTTCCACGCAGTGCGTGTGTTGTCGCAGCCTTTACGTTCACTTTAACAAAGCGACACAAATAGGCATATATCCACGTAAATTCCCCAACCGCTGACAAAATCACTCCCCATTTGAGAGACCACATCAAGTCGTCCACTGAAATTGGCACGATGCCAAACGAAACGGGAGCATCGTCCCAACATCAGTGGACGACTTTTTTCAAAAAAGGGGAGAAAGGTTGTCAAAGTTTAAAATATGTTTTCCACCTTTCGTTTTTATAATCTTTGTTGATAATCAATTTGAGTAGTGCAATAGAATAGAAATGTTTTCATAGGCATGCTAAATCGTTATTTTACGCACGGTTAGTGTGGGAAAGTTTATAAATTGTAGGGCGCGAGCTTCAACCTTGCCCTAAAATATCAATTTTCCCACACTAACCGTGCGTAAAATAACGATTTACCACGCCTATTATTTCTTAAATTGAACATGGTTTCATTGTTCAAATGTAAGTCTCACAACCATGTTTTAGATGCCGAATATCTATACCTACGCTTGAACAATCAATCTAAAGTGATTTCCTTGGCGGGTTTTCGTACTCCGATTCGAGAAAGTAAATGTGACTTGACGTCTACAGACGTCATGACTAGTATTGACAATATGATCAAGGAAACTAAATCTGATCTGATGTAAAGATATGAAGCAGTGGTGTGAAAAAGTTACGACACGTGCTATCGTAAACAGTCTATCTAACAAGGTTAAATATAAAAAGTACACCTTTTCGTATATTTCTATTTGTGAGAATGATTTATTAGATGGCATATACATGCTTAGTAATATATAAAGAGTATTAACGAGATATCTGATTGTTTCCAAGTCTTATTTTGCATTCACCCACAAGTTCCCCGAAGTAACGACCTGGGTTCAATGACATTACAACCAACATTTACAACCCACATTTCTCTCCCCATTCTCTCCTCCCCAAATCCTAAGAGATTTATTCTTTATATCCTACTATGCCTATTGCTCGTTAATTTGAACAGGAGAAGTGATATCAAATACAATAAGTGGTATCTAATACAAATCAGCGATAAGAAACGCACAGCTGAAACTACTCAATTACATGCATGTACGATTTCATGAAAAAGTCGGCTTCATCACATCAAGTATGAAATGACGAATCAGAAGACTTTGGTGGGTAATCTGGAATTGAGATACACAGGTAAGACAGCCACACTGAATATAGTCATCGAATCTTAATAGGATGTAATCTAAAAATGTGTTTACCTGTACAAGTGGTCATTCATACATCTTGCACCGTGGAACTATTTTTGGATCAAAGAGTCAATAATACGGCGATGATGATAGCAAAATTGTGATGTTATCAAGATGAAATTAGCTGCTGTTTATGTATATTTCTATTTGATGTCTGTTTGGCGTAAGATAATAATATTGTCTGGTGGAAAGGTGTATTTCGATAATGAACGCTAAAATGGTCTCTGGTTTCGTATCCTACTTCTGGCCTGAACGACGGACAAAGAATCCGCTGGGTAACATATTGTTATAATATAACATATTAACTGTAACCCCGAGAATATCTACGGAAGAGCGGGGCACCATACAAGACAATATGTGCGGATGGGAGGGTACTGTCCAAGGCGTGTGTATCTTTTTGATGGTTTGTTTGTTCGCAGTGCAAGCTGCAAATATGGGCTGCAAGAACACGGAAAGAACTCCGCTTTTTAAATAGGTCATTTTAGAAATATTCAGCAAATATGTTATTAAGTGTTTGGATCAATAACGGTGAAAGTTGTTGTGTGATCTTCTGTGTTAATACCACAGGCGTTGATATCACGCTTCTGAACCCTCTGAAAAGCAAAAAGCACTTGTACTCGAATGTACTGCCAGAGATAATGTTGAATAATATAGAACGGCATTGTACACGTGACATTTTGCGATGTAATACGCCTTCCTCCATCGCACTGATTTCTAAGAGGGCATCAGGGACAGATGACGTTACCTCTGGTATTTTACATGTTTTTCTTGTTCCTGAATCGAAAAACAAATTTGGGAGGTGATAACAATGCTATATAATGAACATAATAAAAAGTTAAAATCACGCTACTACCTCTTTAAATGTAGAAAGTGTCTACATGATATAAAACCTCTTGAAAGAGTTCTCTCACTGTTTTTTTTTATGGAGAAAGTTTCCGCGCCCATGTTCCCGACTGATTCTGTTCAGCCGGAGTTTACCCGATTTTAACACCTAAAAAATTTATGATGCAGCACTGAAGATTCAGTACAAGCTAAATTCGAAGATTGGGTTTTCCGTCGATCAAGTACCGTAAATTAAGAAAGCTAAAGAATTTTATGCCAGTTTCCCTCCCAAGAACTACTCCTAAGTTTCAATGCAAGTTAGAAATGTCCATGTTTACTCTACTTTCTTAAATGTCATTTCAGCGACTCTCTGTTAGTTCTGCGACACTTTAGCGTATTACGTTACTATCCTAAGGGAACCTAATATATGATTATCTGATACACAAACACCGCCAATTATGCGGTATAAAAGATCACCAGTAGGCGTTGTGTGCCATTTCACACGAATTATGATCATCTGAATATAAAATCGATGTTACCCACACCTCGAATAAATACAAATAAATATAACTCGAACAAATACCACAAAATCGGATGGAATCTGTCAACAAGGAATAAATTCATGGGGTGTATACAATTGTATATACATTAATGTTTTTTCGTTGCATAGGAAGTAATCATCATCATGAATGAAAAATAAACAAGAATCATGTGTTTGGTGTGATACTAGTTGAGTTGAACTACTTTTCTTAATTGTATTCCTCTGAAATTGATTGCCTTTGCTTAGACAGCAAAATGACTAGCCTGCCAATTTTACAAAGACGATGGAACTGTTCTTGAAAGTCTTTATATTGTATGTATCAAACCAGTTTCTAAGATCTAGAGGCAATCCCGTTAAGTTATCGTAGGCCTACATTGCGTTAAAAGGTGACTCGGTCATGTTTCGGGCAACACCTCCTCGTGATCTGGAAAACAGATCAGCTGAGAAAGTTTCGGGCGTCTTTGTATAATCCTAGAATGCAAGGGTCTGGATGAATTTGAGATGGCATTCGTGGTGCGGCGGGATTGAATTGGGAATTCGCGCATGTTTGTGATTTTTTCCATTGGTTTACCGATATATCCATGCCCCAGAAAGCAAGCAAGTTATCAATATACAAACGATGAAGAACAATTTCGAGAGAATTGTCAAAAATCTATCGAGGTCTACCTTCCGAAATATAACATTACACTGACAACGTCAGAACAGTCACTGAATGTTTGGTTACATATTCCAATACAGAATGTACAGTAAATATGTACATGAAGTGGATTTTATTGTATCTATAGACCTATTGGAAATAAGGATATTCTGAAAAAAAACCCTTAAAACGCCAACATTTCTTTTGTTGTAAAGGCATCAAATATACACAATGTTTGAGTATTTAGATCGTCTTAACCTTGGGGAACCCAGTCAATGTTTCAGTATTTAGATCGTCGTAACCTTGGAGAACCCAGTTGATGTAACATAACACGAGAACCTTAATATTGTAGCAAAATATTGATACAATTTAAAGCACAGTGAATTGAAAATAGTGCAAAAGTATTCGGTGGAGCATGGCTTAAGTTTGAAAACAAACTGGTAGATGATTCCTTTCCGTGGAAGCCATCTGTATCAAATGATATAGAAAGACCGAGGTGTTACGTCTGTACGGGAATCTGTAACAATTAATGTGTTTGTGGATGGTGCAACAATTTCTCTAGTCTTAAACCTTGGATGCACACTGCAGTGGAACCAGTGAATGAGTATAAACGTTGAAAAGCTACATGCATAGACAATCATGGTGCAATACGTCATACAGGTACCAGAATAACAACTGCCACATTCCAGAACATGTTTCCAGACATTTGAACAAGTAAACGCATGTACATCCCTGGTTGAGTATCAGAACGTCCATGTTAGTCGCGTGCGGAACATAGAATGAAAGAACATTCGCTTCATTCTGTCGCGCGCCTGTTAGCTCATTTCACATCATGTCATCTCGTTCACACAAATATGTGTCCTACCAGCATGGCAAGGACACCCCGCTGACCCTATTTCAACATGAAATAAACCATTTCCCTGTTCTGATCTCGAGCGACATCAAGTAGACCATGCTCAGAGATCTGTCTCTCTACGATCGTTCTCGATTGAGACGACAGTCAGAGGTCTGTCTCCCTATGATGGCTTTTAATTCAGATGACACTCAGACATCTATCTCCCTATGATGGCTCTCAATTTAGACAACACTCAGAGATCTGTCTCCCCATGTCCGTGATCATTGTGTTCAGAATAGATTCTGGACGAACTCCGACTCTGAGATTTTCTGTCCATCTCCGTATTTGGAAGAAACATATCTGTTCCAGAGAATTCGTCAGAGAGCCGGGATAATGGGGCGAACGCGGAATGCGTTGCGTTTTCATTTTCGTGGATAGCGGCCTTTCCATTGAGGTATGTTTCTATCATGACAGAGGATCCGGAAAACTTTTTCTTTCTCATGACTTGCGAGTCGAGTGAGACCTCGTCAACTGATTTGATTCTCTTACCCTTTGGAATCTCTGATCGAGATCGAACATGCGTATAAAACAGAGTAAAATTATTAGATATGACAGGAATAGTTAAGGCAATCATCAGTACCCCACAAACGGCACAGCCCGCCCCAACAAGGTATCCCAAGGCGGACTTAGGGTAGACGTCACCATACCCCACTGTCGTCATAGTGATGATGGCCCACCAAAAGCCCACCGGTATGGTGGTGAATGTTTTACTCGGATTGACCGGATCCTCTCTCTCTGCATAGTAAATCATACTGGCGAACACCAGCATGCCAATGATGAGGAATATGGAGAGCATCAGAAACTCCTGGATACTGGCTCGTAACGCGCACACCAAGATCTTCAGTGCTTGGTAATGTTTGACAAGATGGAAGATCCGAAACATTCGTATAATTCTGAGAATGAACATAACTTCGAATATCAGCCGCTCGTTCAAGTAACAGTATTCGATGTCAATTTCGTTCAAGAAAAATTGAACATAGAGCGGTATAAGCGCCAGTAGATCGATGATATTCATGGCCGATCGGACAAACTTGAGCTTGTTTGGAGCGAAGGTGAACCGGCATATCAGTTCGAGTGTGAAGAAGACAGTACAGATGATGTCAATAACGTTAAGGTACGCGTTGGGTTCCCAATGTAACACCTGCTCTTTGGATATCCCATCGCAATGACGAGTAGTATTGTCGGCATACTGTCTCGTAGATATACTGTGAGGGCGTAACTCGGGCAAAGTTTCCAGGCAGAACCCAATGATAGAGAGCATCACGAAGAAGAACGAAGAGATCCCATATACCTGGAATGAAATATCAAAACAACTGTTAGTTTATGCAATATTATTGCTGGAATACATTCATACAATTCAGTAAAATCATTTGCATTTCCCACCATAGCAGTGAAAGAAACCCATATGCCCCGCCATGCACAAGGGCCTTAATCACATCAGATGTAACTGATGTAACAACAGTTGTAACTTGAAGATAATAACACTTAAAATGGGTTGGGACATTTTTCAGAAAATTACAAATGAAAATCGAATTATTTACGCATACGCTTACTCATTTTAACCACAGTTGCTTTTGATTCTGCATTAAATTAGCGTTATATTTTTGGACAAATTTACATTTGAACGTTTTATCGGATAGCTTCTTCGAATAGATATGGGCGACATACCTACAGACTAAAGTGAGTTCAGATGAAGTTTAACCCCGGATATTATCCAGACAAGGCCATATTTGGTTTTGGTATACTATGGCCTTGACCATTCATCGTTTGGTTTCGTAATCAGTGGGCTTCCTTGATAGTATATGGGCGTGGCATACCTTAACCCTCATTGAATATCGGCGAAGAAACTGTGAGTGCTGTGGCTTTGAGCCTTGACCCTAAGATCTCAAAACCTAAAGGCTTATTTCGAATCATATGGACAGACTCCTGTATGGAGAGGTGACATTTTAAACATTTATGCTAAGCTTTCGGAGTCTACTGTTATCATTCTCTAAGACATGCCAAATGTAAAGAGCGAACTAAATTACGCGATGAAATACAAGTAAAGTAACTGAACTGTTCCGGCATCCAGGATGCTGTCAATGAGGGTGAGAACTTCGAAATTCATATCAGACTATTTACAAGTCAAAGCGACCACACGACAAGCTGAATGCTCACAAGACGTAGGGCAAGACAAGATTTGATAACAACAAAAGGCTTCTACCACACGTTATATATACATGTCTAGTCCCAGTTCACAAGTTTACGACAAATCAGTAGGAGCAGTGAGGGGATTTGGTGAACTATATCACGGAAAAAGAGAGTGGAACTGAGCTCATATTCTTATTGAGGGAGGTCGGGTTTACTTGTGGAAATATTTAAAGACTCTTTTATTTTGAGTTTATTCTCAGATTTACTGTGGTTAAGTATTTCGTGCGAACACTGAACTAGGATGGACAATGTCCAAAACGATGATTTTTTATAGTGTGTATACATAGTGCATGGCCATCACTTTGAGTAGACCTCAAAAGCTTAGAATAGATGTCTAAAATATACAAATATGTATTCGCAATTTATTCATTGTGTAGATTTTCGTGGCGATCGGCGAAACGTGACCGTAAACTAATACATACAACAGAACATGTATATTATTTATTGGTGAGACACCCCTTTCGATTACCCAAGACTGCCAGTATACATAGAACAGAACATGTATATATTGTTTTTTATTGCGGAGACACCGCTTGCTGTTATCAAAGACTGCCAGATATGTTACAGTTGTCCCTAATTTGGCTTATAATGGACATGTGATACTTGGAAAGTCAAACAACCGTACGTAATAAACAATTACACATTTAACATGTTACTGAGATAAAGTAGCCACCTCTGATTTGTTAATTTTAATTTAATCGAGAGTCTACCAGAGTTGTCATGAACATGGTGCTATAGATATGTTTCCACTTGCTCTCTGAGATTATACATTCCCTTCGTCTGAAACACACAGAGGTTAATGGGAAGGAAACCTGCCTCTCATGGTATCAATTACTAATAAATAAACATATCACAAACTACGATGTATCTAAAGTGGCATAACTCGGAAAAATATTGTCCGATTGGAGTCATTTTCGATTGGCGTCTGACTTATAACTAGATAAATAAGTTTCCAAAATCTGATCGGTTTTGCCTAAAATGCGGTAACGGACGGACGTACGCACGCTCCAACGCTCCGACGTACGAACGGACGGACGTACATGACGACGACAATACCCCGAGGCCAAAATGACCGAGGGGTACAAAACGGGTTTACCCTGAATAGGGGACTGTCGATTTTAATGAAGTTTGGGCAGAGTAGACATCTGTGTATATGAGAGAAACATCGTGGAATAATTTTGTGGTAATTATTTGTCATTTATGCAAGTATATCAGTGAAAATGCCGTACGTGAAGACAAGAATTAGACCGCAGTGAGGTACGGAAGAAGTGCCAAAATCAAATATAAGGTAAGAGATCAATTGTTCTATTGGCATAAATTTCAACAGGAATTGTATACTCAGGCATTGAGTCTCTAATAACAGGGCAGTAAAAAAGTGTATTCGTGTAAAACCCGTGAATTTGAGCTGAAAACACCTACTTCTCTCTGTAAATAAATGGAGATCGACTATAACCAAAACCGTCTTTGCCTCACAGTTACCTATAATTGGAATGACGATTATTTTGTGTAAAACTTATATGATAGATCTTCATTTGTTTACATAGAGCAATAGATGTTGTTTTCATCTCAAAATCAGCGACTTCACACGAATACACTAGCTGCTGTTTCACGATTTGAGACCCAGTGTCCTGACATTACTCTAAGTATACATGTACAGCAAAATGTTATATTTCGTACCAATCGAAGAATTTCTTTCATAACCATAGTATTTTATTTTTTGAAACTCCACAGTACGTCGCTTGGGCTGAATACTCACAACAACGTACAACATCCTTTAATGAGCTTTGATGGAGTGTACTATTATCCGGATAAGAGATTTAGCATATCGTAACCTTGGCTTCAAGATGTCCACATGGACAGATATAATGAAAGCTTTTTTTGTTCTTGTGGTGGTTTTAGATATGCTGTGCGGTCTCATTTCTTGCCAGTACGCTCTAATCTTTTTCCACTACCTTTATATCTTGCCTTTAATTTGACCATTTATTGATATGCTTCTTTGAAACCACACCAGTAATATACCGCTAAACTTCATGAAACTTTATTAAATATAACTCCAGGTAGCTTCTTAAAAACGCTGAATTCCAGTTTAGGGTGCTGTGACATTGACCTTCGGTCGTGTGACTCCAGATCAGTGGGCTCTGGATTCACATGGGAACAGACATGTGAACTTTCGCGAAGATCGGTAAACCATGGCGGACGGGAGGACGGACGGAAAGAAAAGGCAATGTCCATTCAACTATAATCGACTGTGCATAAACTTATACGTAAAGAAACGGATAATCAGAACAATGTTTCAAATTGCGCATAGTATCAGCGCGTTAACGATCCTAAGAGCCAGAGGGCGAATGTGCATACGTTCAAATATATGAGTCAGGTATTGCGAATGGTTGACGGGGGCACGGTTCATGTCCAAATCAATTTAGCCCCCTCTTTATTGAGAATGCAATGAGACCATGCATGGCTCCTGTAAATTATAAGATCATTTTACCCGATTTTCTGATGTTCAAGCTGAAATGAGAGAAGCCGTATACAGAATGGGAGCAATGTATTGATCGCCAGTTCTTCGACCAGGCAGGTTAACGTGACAATACAACACTGCATATTGCATCAGCATAACAATCGACTTGTGTATAACATCAGCTTCACCACGAACTCGACAAATCGCCAAGAAAAATCCAATAGAGACGTGGAAACGAAAATAACTTTTCACTTTGAATACTGTTAATGATCCCATGAGAGATCGGGTTAATAGGGAAGGACAACAATTAGTCCTCGCAAGCGTCAGTTATATTGTCAGCCTGGTCTGAGTTTTCTTCGCTGCCTTGCTTAAAGAAACGGCTGCCCATTCCCGGAGAGAATTACATAATCGTATGAGCTAGGAATATGCAACAATCAATAAGATAGATGAGCGCCTGTGCTACTGGTTCGATGTACATATAGCTGCATGGCTAACAGATTAGCAAGTATGGGCTGTGCTGTGTGATATCGGCTACAGATTGCGAATCAGTTTGTCTGAGTTTTTATATTCACCCTAATCCATACTTGAATGAACCGACCAATTCTGCAACAGCCGTTAACCCTTTAATACAGTGCACATGCAAGGGCAGTCAAGTAGTCTGAGTAAAACCTCTGCGTTTTGCCGTACGATCCAATACGATTCACTACCGGCAAACACGTCAAGAAAAAAACCAGACAAGAATTTCATTTCCACATATGCCAAACAAAATTCGTCAAACAAAATGCATAAGAACATACAGCAGTTTAAGCTGTTTAATACGCCATCGGTAGATAAATAACTAAACAGGACATTATATGATTGAAGATATTATTATGATAATGGTATTCAGTTTTGATGATTCTATTGTAGTCTACCGCCTTGCATTGTCGGATGAATCAAGATTGGCGTGAGACAATTGATGAACGGTGTCAAAATTATTGGGTCTGGCTCATGAACATCTGGTCGAAAAATTTTCGAACTAAGAAAATTTGATCGTAATCTTCGGATACCATTCCAAGCCAAATACATCTGGTCAAATTTAACCCAAGTGTTTTGGGTCGAATACATTCGGACCCCAGAATATTGGGTCGAATTGATTTGCCCTATGAACCTGTCGACCAAATTTTCTTGATTCGAAATCTCAAACAAAAGTGAATAATGATGACTTTGATGACTTTGGTGATAATGTCTTCTATATCTCAGTATTAACTATTGTTGTTTTCGGCGTTCATTAATCAGCTGGCTTGTGTTAACCATTATGTTCAGTTCCTGCTAGGATAAATTTACGTGTACATAACTCCACACGGTTGAGAATGACCTGAGAAATAATACCACAAATATCTAATGAATATCTGGTTTGACAATTGGGCATATCCTTTCTTTAGCAGAATCCTGACAGTTTAACTCGCGTGTGTACATTATATTATATTATATATGTACAGTAGATTTTCATATACTTGATACAAGAGTCATCCAACATTCAGTACTTCTTTGGCCTGTAATTCTGCTTACACCTCAGCTGGATTTACTTTGGATGGTATATTTAACAGTTTCAGTTTATTGCAGAGGAATCAGCAGATGCTGTTTTTCATCCGTGCAAATTATTTACAATATTTACATAAAACAATAAAAACCTAAAAAAATAGAATAAAACAATATCACAGCGAGACAATGGTTATATAAATGATTATGTGATGATCACGATTTACATATCATACAGTAGTATATTGCACTGTATATGGAAACATCACATTAAAAAGGTTCAACAAACGTTCTTATATACTTAGAACAGTGTTTTTTAAAAGTCTGTAAAGTTTGACTACGCTTTACCTCGTCTGGCAGGCTATTCCAGCTAGTGACCCCAAGAGCCGATAACGAATTCATATGGTAAATTCCACGAAAAAGATTTAGTGGGGCAGATCTTGTGTTATATGAATGTTTTTCAGAGACATGCTTGAAACTTGTTTTGAGATGACTTGGCGTATTTCCATTAATAGCCTTCCAAACTAGGGTACATCTGTTAAGATAAAATCTTTGTCTAACACTCAACCATCCACATTCCTTAAACATATCCACTCTATTTGTCCGGGGACCACATTCCAATATAATCCTCATTGCTCTATTTTGATTACGTTGGAGTCTAGATATATCATTTTTACTTGTAACACTACAAATTGTAGAACAGTAGTCCAAATGAGGCAAGACAATTCTTTGGGGACGCAAGGTCCTATACGTTTTAATACACCAATACTTCTATTTATCGTTCAGACAATGTGATGGATGTGTTCATTGAACTGAAGATTATCATCAATGACCACACCTAAGTACTTAATATTATCGCACTGGACAATATCATTTTCACCTAATTTTAAACACAGTTCACTATCAATAAACCGTTTCTTCTGACGACTTCCAATTAACATGTTTTTTTCTATGTGTAGGCTCAGCTTATTGGCACATAACCATGTATAAATATTGTTGAGATCAAGCTGTAATTTTTCTTGAATAATATTGACATCAGGATTTGAAATAAAAATGGCTGTGTCATCCGCATACAAATTAGCCTCACAGTGGTTTAGACAGGACACGATGTCGTTGATATACATCAAAAATAGCAGGGGCCCCAAAATGGAACCCTGGGGAACACCGGACTGAATTGGCAGTGGAATAGACAGTGAACTATTGGCAGCAGTTACCTGGCTTCTGCCAGACAAATAGTTTAGGAACCAACTGGTATCATGAAACCTCAAAAATTAAGTTTGGAAATCAAAATGCCATGGTCGACAGTGTCAAATGGCTTGCGCAAGTCTAAGGCAACCACGCCAGTGATATTGCCATCATTTATTGTTCATAGCAATATTCTGTCAGTCTATGTAGACTTGTCTCTGTTGAATGACCTTTCCTGAATCCAGCTTGTACCGGGTTCAGGATATTATGTTCCTGAATGAAGTCATACATTTGCTCGTGGACTACTTTCTCTAGGATTTTGGAAAAAAAATAGGGAGAACCGAAATGGGGCGATAGTTATTCGGATCAAGTTTGACTTATTCTTGTGAATGGGAGAAATACGAGCCGTTTTCCACATTTGTGGTACTTCGCCCTGAAGCAAGGATTGATTAATTATGTAAATCAAACTGTTGGAAATAGCAGGGGCAGCGATTTTCAGACACAAACACAAACAGTTTTTCAAGGAAGGAGGCATTTCAATTCCAACCACTCACACGGGTATTCCAAAATTATACTGTATACCACAAATGCATAAAACATCATACAACGCTAGATTTATAACAGGTTCTAGATAATGCACCACTAATCTTTTGTCTAAATTATTGACTAAAGCTCTTCAGGAGGTAGAATTATTTTGAGAGAAATATTGTGCAGTTATCGCAAAAATTCGGATGCAAAGTGTATGTGGATACTTAACAACTCAAAAACACTCACAGAACAACTGATTAGAAAGACTTATTAAATACAGAAATGTGTCACATGGGATTTTTCGGCTCTCTATATTACCATCCCACTTCAAGATCTATTAAAACGTCTTCGTAAGCTCGTAATATTGGTTATCATAGTTTTTACTTCTAAAGTGTATAAACGTTACCACTGTTGGGATGTTTCCGTCATTGTTTACAGAACTGCTGGAATTTCTCATAAATAATATCAGTGTTAAATTCGGTAGGACGCTAAACCAACAGCATGTAGGTATTTCAATGGGTACTAACGGCGCACCCCTTTTGGCTGACCTATATGTCTGTTTACATGTGCAGACGATTACATGCAGAAGATCATCAAGAGGTAGCATTACATAACGCCCTCTCCTTTACATTCACCAAACGTTAGTTAGACGATCTTCTTGCAGTGGAGAACCCTTATATAAACGACTCTGTGAAGGAGATTTACTCTCCTTCACTGAATTTCAAGGAGACTACAGATTCGCCAAATGGAACATCTTATCTGGACTTATATCTGTACAAAACAACAACGGCTTTCTCCCACGTCGATTATACGACAAGACAGACGATTACAATTTTGACATTGTATATTACCCTTTCACGGATAATAATATACCTGAAGGACCTGCGTATGTAATATACCTATCACGCCTTGTAGCATATGCTAGAGCTTGTCAAAATCTTGATGATTTAAATCAACGCCACAATTAGGCATTGCTTCAAAAACTTGTAAAGCAAGGTTATGAAGTCAAACTCATGCATTCCAAGTTTCTTAAATTCGGTGATAATTATTGGGTGATATCACCGCAATGTATAACCATGGTGTTGAAGATCTTTGACGCTGTGTATTGTAATTTGTATCTAATTCTGCGTAACCCGGCGCTAGGGGCAGTATAAACACTATAAAAAATACATTTCCGTGGTGTCTATATGAACAGGCGCAATCAAAGTGTGACTGATATACTCATCTAACAGATTAATATGTTCAGTAGGACATTGTATTTCCTTTTATTCACACCAATATCATGAGATCACTTTTTGGATACGACACGGCAATTTGCTACCCTCCACGAACATTGAATTGTGACACGGTTTTAATGAACAGAGAATCAATTTATCTTATCGGCGTCATTGAAAACTATTGACCGCTTGTATCTTTCAATGAACTCCAATTTACATTTTATGTTTCGGTTATGGTAATTTAGGTGCTAATATTATTAATGAAACAGCTCTTTGGGTTATGGACCCTTGTAACTCTTAATGGACGGCGAATACCCAATGAATGACGGAGATGACGCATTCATTCACTCCTAATGATAATTAGCAATAATAGTACTAGCTAGCCCCACACTTCAACAATGACACATGTTTATATGAACATTTCACCAATTATCTGGCCATCACAATAACGTCTTGTCAAGGCAGAGTCAATATACGAAGATTCATAGCGAAAGAAGTAATGTTTTTTCATGCCAAATGGGTTCTTTGAATTCGCTAAATTATAGTGGTGTCAAATGACAACCTGTATGTATCTGACCGATTTCTGAGCGATTCACACTCAACTTTATTAACAATATAATTTAAATAGTTAATTGCTATATTGGCGAAGTTCGGCCTTCTCTGAACTTTGGTTGTATATATGATTCTAGTATCCCATGCCATGAAGGGTGACCACCTGCTTGAAATCATATAAAATCTTCAGAATCGAGAGAAATACGGCAACGTTAAGTTCTGTCCTTATATTACATTGTGTATAATAGACTCTAAATTGGCGCGCCTAGTCGAATGTCTAACATGTTATGCTGTTGCCTGTGCTACGACATGTGGAAGACAGAACTGAGCAGTGTCCAAAAACTTCAAGTCTGGAGATTCAAGATAAAACGTCTGACCTATTCTTCCAGGAGAAACTATTTTGTAACTCTAATCACATGGTATATGTTATAAAATGGATATTCCTCATTTCATCGTAGAACAATTTTGTGAAGCACATTGTATATATTGTATTATATAGAATTACGATGTAGGGTACAATCCATTTTGAATACTCCAAATGATATTGAATGGGGTTTCAAAATGAATCGGACATTTATTGGTTTGTATTGATTTTTGCTCATTTCCTACCCTCCGTGGGGAACGGGGACCGTGTTACGTACACTCCCAGATACATAATGGACGACACAATACTCTATATAACTGTAACATCGACACAATTCCCCAATGCTTCCGGATCGGCGATAACAATGTTATATTTTATCCCCAGAATTGATGCGGACAAAACGACGCTTATGACGTAACAATGTCTGCACCACAATTACCTCGCCACGTTACCATCAGCACATTTGAGGAAACCTATATACATTTAACCAGCTAGGGGACATTCCACACCGAATCAACCGAACATTGGACATAATCATCCTCGATTGTCCTGAAAGTTGACATGGTGGCCAGGCGGTATGAAAAACCATTGAATTCCATATTACATTGTCTATGTCAAAAACATTCCAAAATATAGGTCCCCGAAATTTGACCTATTGTCCACCAATTGCCAATTTCAATGGGTCATGTCTCCGTAACTATGGCACTTGAAAAGATGACTCTTGCATATTTGAATTAAATGCAACATATAAAGGTGGAGAGAGAAGATTCCGTCCTACTGACACGAAGTCATATGACCCACAGGCCAATTTAAAAACACTTAAAAATATCATAAAAATAAAATATGATCCATGTGGGTATTTGTATCTCAGCCACGCTTTTATTGTATTTGTTCATTTGGAAATATTGGATTACATGATCAAACAGTTCCTTTCATCGGCTCGAGCGGTGTTAGATACAATTAGCCAAGAGCAACGATGTAATAGTCAATTGATATAAAGTGATGAACTATGCGACCGTCAGATGAAAGAAACGTCCAAACGGGGAAAATATTAGTAGGATGCAATTTCTTATTTAGATGAAGTCCGTAAAGCCCCGCGAATTTCCGCGAAAGCTCTTTTAACTAAAAAATAATTTTGCTTACGATTCTGAATTCTGAAAATGAATCACAGAACGTTTCCCACATTTTTTATTTATATAGTTCTCAAAAGTCGCGAAATTTTGATCACATGTATCGCGATGGACCATCCATGGGTTCTCTAGTAATGAAGTAATGAACTGGAAATTTGATGAATCCGATGGATTAGGCCAGATATGTCTGAACTTCTCACATCTGCATAGTCTGTCATCCTTATCATCATATGCAGCAAATTTCAAGCTCACTGGTCTCTCACGTGAGGACTGATTCTCCAAAATTCTTTGAATGACCCCAGACCAAAATCTGATTAAACTAATTAGGAAACATATAAGAAATGAATGATGTCGCGATAGCATAAGTATTGTAAACTAATGGGGGTTTTTTTCAAGAAAAAAAATTGGAGCATTTTGAGTGAATATACCGAACAGGAATATTGTACAATACGTGGTACTCGACATCTGTTATGGGAAATCTATAGTCTCCCACTGGGTACTACTAGTATGGGTAATGACCATAATGGAATTGAGCCGTTCGTACAATACCGAGTTTCGCCATTCTCATCGCCAGTGGATGTATATTTTAACAATTAAAATTACTACACTGGTTAATTCGAAAATTGGCACCTACCATTTTCATTGAATTATGGACAATCGTTATGAGGATAGAGAATATCAGAATGGAACTACTTGTGTGTGTCTGAATCATTGTTCCTACTCCCGATGATGTTAGATGGCATGAGCGTCACGATATCTATCTTCTATTTTATTGAAAATGAATAATTACAAGCGTCTGGTTCGTCATTCATAATTCAGCCGTCCATAATCCAAAAACCTATTCCATGTCCCATATAACAGCATTAACACAAATTCAAAGACAATCATAGTATACATAAACATAGGCTATTTTCCTCCAAGAGAGAAGCGGTCAACCGTTTTCAATGATGCCCGCAGGTCATCATGATGTTAAAAAATATCAAATCCGTATCGCTGATCAGTATTCTGAATCCAAATTTTATTCGTTGTAAAGTCGTCATCCAGAGTATGATGTATCGCAGTCACGCTTTGATTGTGACTGTTCATACGAGCACCTTAAAGATCTTGAAATACATGGGTTCGTACGGCCCCTAGCCACGGTTAAATTGGAATTAGACACAAGTTACGAAACGTAACGCCATAGATCTTGCATCATAGAGTGTCGCGATATCTATCTTCTATTTGATTGAAAATGGATATAAACTTATTATTAAACGCGTTTATTTCCTGGTATGGAGCTCACTCTCTCCTCCCAACTGCAGTGAGATATAGGCTATCAGACAAGGTATATAAGGCATTTATATTATGCTGACCCCAAATCATCACCAGCACCTATTGAGTATACACCTCATCTCACTGCCCATGTATCGTTCTAATGGATGCTGGCATTTGACCATAAAGTAGTCTCTGGTGGTATCTTGCTTTGGTTGAACAACAATAAGAACTCACGGGAGAATACTGTTTATTGCGTGTGTTTCTGAACGCCAAGTCTGGTCTCACCGGTCCGAAGTGCGGAAATCATTCTAGTCAATTAACTGGTTCACTAGGCCATCGGACATATCGAATCTCAAACAGCATATCCCCGAATCGTTTTCATCAATGACATTGAGCTCGGATTCGCTTTGGGAACATCTACGCTCATTCTCTCGTTCTGATTCTTCCCGAACGTATCCGGCATATGAAACCGACAAGGTACTGGCTGTATGTTACATAGAATGCTGTGACACTGTACAATGTAGATGAGTAATATTGTGGTTAACTTTTCTTGTTCAACAGTTCTTCACCAAATATTAATCTACGAATGCATATATCCTAGCATCTATCAATGTACACGTAGACGTTGGAAAGTCGTTCATATACGCTTGCGACGTGATTGTAGTCGCTTTTGTGTTACGCATCTATGCCTCCATGCATCTTCTACTCCAATCTTAGCCAAGTTGACATGGCTTCGTTCATTGCTTTACTACGCCATGATGCCTCTCAATGAAATTACATGTAAACTCCGGGATCACACGGCTCCGTGGGTCGTTCGGCTCTAACCGGCAATAAAACAACCCCTCCCAGCTCTCTGTCCATTTGTTTTTTCGAGTTCGGCAAAGAGTTTGATTGCCGTGAAGAGGTCATCCGTCTGCAATCAGTCTACAAACATCAACGATCGGTTGAATTCTCCGCCATTATCTTTTTACGGCCGGTCACGTGGGCACGATACGTTGCTGATCACGTGACACGTATGAAGATAATGGTGGAGAATTCAACCGACCGTTGATGTTTGAAGTCTGATTGCAGATGGATGAGCTCTTCACGGCAATCAAACTCTTTGCCGAACTCGAAAAATCAAATGGACAGAGAGCTGGGAGGGGTTGTTTTATTGCCGGATAGAGCCGAACGACCCACAGAGCCGTGTGATCCCAGAGTTTACATGTAATTTCATTGAGAGGCGTCATGGCGTAGTAAAGGAATGAACGAAGCCATGTCAACTTGGCTACTCCAATCTTACCTGCCCAAACCGGCAGGCAAGACTAATCGAACGTGGAATGGGAAACTTGTAAGACGTAAGTCCTGGTTCACGATACCATCGCGAGATAAGTAGTAGCATGGGCATCATTTAATTTAACGAAATTGCTAGTTGAATGTTGTGAGTTTTTATTTGGACACCTGCCAGTGATAGCGAGATTTCGTGTCTAAGATAAGCGGAAATAGAGATAGGAAATTCATAGGCAAATGTCAATTGATTATTTTTTTCAAATATGGAGCCTACATGTGTTGGAGAGGGATCATCAGATAACATTTAATGGAGGGCGCCATCTTAATCAATGAATTAGATAAGGGTTCTTGAACCATTTTAGTGACTATTTAAATTTTAAATTATCGGTTCAGATTCGTATCACTGCTTGCACATGACTCAATGTGCCATGATTGATGAAGAATACAATAAAGGCATGATAAGAGCGAGCCTCACAATAAGCATATTTTTCCATTCTTCTGTATGTTTCACTCTCCGACATAATGTTCAGCGAAAGGCACTTATACGAGAGACTATCCGGATGGGCGTATACGTTCCAATATAAACCGGTTGAAAAGCTATATATAAAAGTCCGCCTGGATTAGTTAATCTGATTAGTCCAACATGATACGGTTAAAATGTCATATCTATGTAGGTCTGGATGGATCATATACTCCAGGTGCATGACAAGCTGGATGGTCCTTATAATTCATTTGAATAAAAGAAAAATATCATGATATACTGTTGCCATCATTGAAAACTGTTCCTCGCTTCTCCAGTTTGAAACCATCTTACGATATTGTGGCCTTAGAAATCTTCATTTTATGAAACTGGTCTAAAATAACGCAGTTGTGCATCCCCATACACGAGTTATATGAATAAAGAATGATGTATTGAATTAAATGGACACGCTATCACTCGACACCGGGCAACAGATCTATATGGATGCAATGTACCTCCGAAAAGGGCACGTCACATTATTATACCGTTGGGCCATCCTACATGTTTTGCCGTTCAATATTTGGACCTAGGGAACGTTGCAATGAAGCGTTTTTGCTTATCGTTCAGAATTCCATCGTTCAGTTGTCTCGAAGTCGCGATTTTTCAAGGTGCGAGGAAATAGTTTCTTCAAATCAAACGAATAATTCGTGATTGCCTGGTGCGAATGTTTTCCTGCCTGCAATCCTTTGTCAAGCTAGAACATCTTGTCGAACAAAAAACGATATCGCTACTTGAAAACATGTCCCAAGAATAAAGGCCGAATTCCTGAACCATGTTTATACAAAGAACATCAACATTTTCAAATACTTTCTGATATGCAGGCCAGAGTGACATTTGACCATTCGACCTCAGAATGTACAGGGTTCTTTCTCGCCCCATGACTATACAGTACATGCATACTTAAAGTTTGGACATTGAAATCAATATGCCTCATTTATCACCTGAAAATTTATAACTACCAGTTATCATCTCTGTACGCATCCCCAAGTTAATATCATGAACACAACAATTTTCTATAATTATCTGATAATTGGGCCAAAGTGACATTGAATTTGACTTTTAACAGTTTGATCCGCAAATGGGAGCGTCTTTCCCTGCCTCACGTGTAAGACTTACCCACAGCGTGATAACCATTCATGGTCTGGAAATGGGAATGTCGCATAGAAAACGACAGATGGGGAACAGACTGAGATTAAAATCAATATGCTCCTTAGAAAAGGCGTTTAACGTTCTTTTTTTTCGTGTCTTTTCAGTTAAACCACGTTCCGTTTACGTTATTTTACCAGCTCGCTAGCGTTAAAATATCATTTCGTTTGCAAAGGTAGGAAATCGTTGCGCTCAAAAAAGCTCTTAGCGTTTCAATATGTAGCGTTCGCGAAAAATAGTTTCGTTTATCAAAGCGCTCATCTTTTCGTTTCAATATTGTTCCGTTCAGCGTTTCAATATCGTTTAATTTTTCGGAAATCGCTATGAAAATCATGCACGGGTATAGGCACACTGTATGGGCTAATGGTCAAACAAAACGCTTTTCTTATTATCGTTAATACGAATAAAAAGATATTGAAATCTTCCCATCAATTCGTTTATATCTTTCCGCTACCATTTAAGAATACTTTCGTTTGGTTTTATTAACGGTAAAGGAACAACAATAACCGGATATTAAACGCCTTTTGCCCTGTAGCAGTTTACAGCGATTTCCTGATTCTTGGGACAGAGTGACCTTGACATTTGACCAATTGACCTAAAATGAATGGGGTCAATCCCTGCCCCATGGGTAAGATATACTGGACGTTTGGCTTAATTACCTGGAACTGGACATATCGCACAGCTTCCAAAAAGTGAACAGGCGGACATACGATCTGTCCGACAGAACTCGCTATCTTGTCTGACCCCCAACTGTATGAAACACAACTGACGATTATAGCAAATAGGGCGATATTGACCGTTCAGCCGGGGTAACCATCTACCCGTATAACCTCTCTGATTGGCAGAATACATCGACTGACAGTATCGAAATCGGCCATGTTTCCTTCCCGTCATCCCATGCGCATCACGAATAACTTTAGCTCACCGCAATGTTTTAAGTATATGCGGTAACGACAAAAAAACCCCGCTAAAATAAATAAACTTTCCTAATGTCTTAGCTCTTCGAACGTTTCAGAATAATTCTTCAGGTCTCTATCACTCTTTTATTCTTCTTGACTGGTTCGGATGACTGGTATAAACGTATCTACAGCCCAAATATGCCCACTTTCACTACCAGAACCGCCGGAGGTGTCCTGTTGATCTCGCGAAGCATGGATCACAACTCTTGTACACAACTTCGAGCTTATGTCCTTTGAAACTGTACAGGAATTATTATAGGCAGACACACAAGATTATGCCCTTGGTGTTATATATCAATTCGCCCCTCGATTTCCTCGTTCAGGTAAAAAGACATTACATCGCGATGGGTAACAGACAGACACTGACGGATCGTACACGTGCGGATAAAAGATTCAAAACATTATCGCAAGAAATATATCTTTTTCTAAAAGACGGCTTTTATTTCCAATATTTTTCGCGATATTCTCTCCAATAATTCACGATGAACCGTTTTCAATATAGAAAATTAGACAAAATCGTGATTGAAAGGAAACGGATGAATGGAAACGCCGCCTGTAACCTATGGATATAACCACCGTCGTGATTACTTCCCTCGTTATATTAGAGGGGTTTATCGATCGTCATTTTGTCGCGCAGCCTTCGACCCCTGCAGCATTCCCCATCGACTGTCTCACTGTTCCTGGCTGTGTTTGGAGCAAGGCCAGATGTAGTAGCCATCAAGTGTTACCGACCGTTGATTCTTCATACTGTCTGCCGGTAGTCTGGTCTGCTGTGCTTCCGCCTTGATAACAGAATTAATCAACGATCGATTACCCCCAGACAATATATACACGAAATCATCACCATGTATCACCTTTGATGTAAGTACACCATAAATGACGTAACCTTCCATCGAAAGCATTGATGGAGAGGTAAATTTCGTTTCCAAAACTTTTAGGGATGCTATCGGCCATTACAGGGGAATGAGGGGAATTATAGTAGAGTAAAATTGGGCTTCTGCGCAAATTCAACACATGAAGTCTTCATGATCACGAAATCTGGAGTAAAGGCCAAAATCTGGAGCAACGGTCAAAATATGGAGTAACGGTCAAAATATAAGTGACAGTGAAACTGTGAGTGATTGTCAAACGAGTTGTGGTCAAAGTCTGGAGCAATGTATTAATGTTCAAATACATGTAAATCATCCTTGCACGTCCATGGACATGTGCACAGTTTATACACGTCCATGTACGTTAAACCGCTGCAGTTGAAAAGGTCGCAATCGCCGCAGTTGAAACTGCCTGGCAATTATAATCATAATGACTTTGTGAATATTGTAAACCTGAATCAATTATGTTTGAAATTTTACTATTTATGCATTTCAGGAATGAAGTAGGCAGCAATGATTTATGTATGCGAAAGTATGTTATTGTACAATTAAGTTGAATACATATTAAGTTGAACTGCTTACCATTTGAACCCTAGAACTTGAATTGCACTATATTTTGCGGGTTTTTTTTCTCTCTATGTTTCCCTAGTATTCTAGTATTTCCCTTGTATGGCTATCAATATAGAGCTGGTTGCCTTTACTCGCGATCGCTAAGTACACACAGTACACACACCCTTAGATGTATTGATATCCTCGATTTGTTATAACTAAGTTATACATATACGCGTTTTGGTCTCCAAAATTCACAATCGACTTACCTTGCCTTATTCCGGTCCATATAATACCCTGGGACTATTAAAATCCCTGTTATGGTGTACATGTAAGTAGAGGTTGTATAGTATATGTATGTATAAAGTGAATGGAAAGAAACGAATATCGTATATTCTTTAGGCCAAATGGACATGTGGGCAAATATATATGATCACTGATTCTTTATAGATGGTCATCTACCCTAAGAGTAGGAGCAGTTATAATAGTAGGGGTGTACACGTTGTATATAAAATCTTGTACAAAGGATACCGTGGTTCGAATAATCGATTTTTGTCTCAAAATGTATCGAATCAAGCGAGGGTTGAAAAAAAAAATACATTAATGATACGGGACTTTTATCTTGGGAAGAAAGCATCTAAATGTTGAAATAAAAAAGGTTCATTGTACGTGTATGGAATCTAGTAATGTATGTATGTGTGTGTATATATAGGATGCATAGATTATATGAAAGTTTAGGTGTAATACAAATAAGTCGGGCCCAGTAGTTGAAGTTGTCAAATCAAAATTGAATTGCCTCCCATTATCACTTATCCTTGCAATATTATGCATGTAAGTACGCGGGTGTATAGGATAAACATGCATTGGTATAGCGTGAAACAGCTATGCTCAATCCACTTTCTTTTGCTTTAAGCTGTCACGAGACAATACAATATTGCGCTCGTTTTCATGCTTCGTTGAATTTTCACGCGATCATCGAACATGTATGGAGCGGGAAATTTAAGGGGTTTGCCTTTGCTTAACCTAAAAGGATCCCTAGATTTCCCCCAGCAATGGGCACGGGTTATTCCCAATGTATCACCTGATCAACTGAAAAATGTTGAAAGCGACGTTAAACCCTATTCACTCACTCACGCACTCACTCAAACGGAAGCGCCAGACCTCTCAGTTCTCGTTTTCGCCTAGCCAAAATTATAGAAAGGATAACACGGATGTGATGGATAGCCGGTATGCTGCAACCACCCAACCTTCCCCGTCGTCTACCCATCATACTTGATTACGCTGTCTATGTCCAAGCACATCATCGATGTGTCTGTCAACATGGAGTGGGGTCTACACCATCAAAACGGTGAAGAAATCCCCAGCAGAATCAACAACGCATTGTATCAAAGTGGTTTTAGTGTCATTTCCATTATAAACTTATTACGAAATATCCTATAACTGATTGAAATGTATACAAGAAGGCCCGCAGCGATGTCTGTATAACATGTAAATCTCATTAAATCACTGGAATTCCCAGGCACTAGCCATGAAGTTATACAAAACCGGGGAGCTGAAGGACAATCAAATTATACGGTATCCCGTTCTGTTGATATATTGTGTTATCTGAGCTGGTAGGTATGGTAGGTGTATTCAATTTGCGGTATCGAACGGAGATATATAGGAAAGCATTTTTGCGCTCTAGGAATTAAGTTTTCGTTCGTTGGGTGTAATACAGATAAGTTGGACCCACGAGTTGAGGTTTTCAAAATCAAAATTGACTTACCTCCCACTATCACTTATCCTTCCAATATTGTATCATTTATCTTCCGTTGATCATTTCCTTGCACACCGTTTTCATATCAAATCCCTTAAGCCGTAATCAGCACAGGGATGTCATATCATCTACATTATTACATTTCAACGCGAATTATCATTCATACAGTTATACGATAACGGACAAATGTTGTGTTTGATAAATTTTGCATTCACTTAACATATTTACCATTATTATACAGCTATGTTCTTTGATCCAATCAAATCATTTAAATCACACCACGTGTCCGTACAGTACCCAAAGTCATATTGGATCCCAAAATGCCGTACTGAATTCATATTGTATGCTTTTTAAGGAAGGTAAATCTTTTTGTTATGACGCCAAAATGAAGCTACAAAAGTTGAAAACCTTCTCTAATATCATGTCTAAATTCGAAGTAATATTACACAGTCAATCAAATTTGTCTCAAATGAAGTTCGGAAAGTAGAAATTGATAATAGTAGAAAATGTACTTCGATTTATTGCGAAAACGTCCATGTTTACGAATGGTTCACTTAATGTATTGTGTCAAGTCTTGGACACATTTATGTCCGACATTTGGTACGTGGTAAACACTCTTTAGAATTTGTCTGTCATGTATATATGCAAATCGGTTCACCACGGTGCTGGCCAAATTATGTTGTTAATTGTACACTCGCACGACCTTTAATGTCGTCCGGTTTTCTGGATCCGGAAGTCAATGTGTTCTGCCACGGTTGTACAACTAAAAAATACCTATCCAAGATTTGCATAACAACATAAGCTACCTCAACCGGGTAATCTGAATGCAATGGTTTTCAATCCGTTTCTTCTCTACTCAAAACGAATGGAAAATCTCGGGTCAGGTTCGTGCAATTCCCGAGCCATTATATTTGGCCAGAGCACAATGACACACGGCTTGTGCTCCCAGAGGTTGATCCGTGTCTTGTTTTGTTAGCACGGAGGTTGTCGCCGCAGACTATAATGTTCAAACCGGTTTTGAGTGAATTGACAGTGTGTCGCATTACTACTTCTCGAATTTGATTGGGAAAATATCTCAACGACTGTGATATAGTTTCCTTAAGTGGCATTTAGAAGTTGGGAAGTAGATAAATAAACAAATTGCTTATGGATAACAACTTCTAGTTTATTCAGGACGACGTTTCGATACAGGTACTAGTATCGTTCTCAAGTCAATGACATCAATAAGTAAATAATCAGTATATATACAGTTCCTTGAGTGAATGTCAACAGTATGATAACAATAGTATTATACTAGGTGAGAAAATTTTAATAGGACAGGATTAGACTTACAGAGATGGCTGAAATAATTAACAAGATGGGGTTCTAGGCACGGTAATATAGATACAGTATTTAAATAATCTATTATACCACAGCAATTACTGGTTCAACAAGCCCTTACAATTACTCTTGTTTTATAGATGACTATAGTATATAGTTTATTTTGTTTTCTTACTATATCTGACAGAGCAGAAATGGTTAGCCAATTATGGCATTTTCTAAAATCCACCCAGGACCGCCGCTTTTCATCTTGTTGGTTCTGTTTATTTTTTACATTAAACATGTCTTAGTTTTAAAGATTCATCACCTACATGTACCAAACGTTGAACACGCAGAACATCAATAGCTTTATATTATTTTTTGTACTTGTTTTTGTACATTTATCTAGGTATTTATCATGCACTGTGATTCTAGATCAGCCAGTCTATATCATTGCATTGCTTTATGGATAATAATATTAATACTGAGGATGCTCCACTCCCTAATTTTTTATCATTTCTTCTATTTTTTGACGACGAAATTCTAACAGAAACTATTCCCGACACTCCTGTGCCTTCTCCGATGAATCTTGAATTTCTAGATAACATGTGTTTTAATCCGCTCGAATTATAGGACATCGATCACTATAAAGCGTTGACTGATGATAACGATGTCGAAATAGCTCACTGGAATAATGTTAATAGTCACCAGTCAAACTATTACACCGAGGCAACTTTCCTCTCTGATACAAACATACCGCATGTTCAAAGTAATGAAACTGCATTGTCCTTTTTGCACTTAAATGCCAGAAGCCTTAAAAAGCATTTCTCAGAAATTACTGGTTTCATACATAATTTAAAATTCGAATTCTCTGTTCTGGGGTTTTCCGAAAGTTGGCTAAATCCTGCTACGGAGAAGTTATTCGACATACCTGGCTATATACCATTTCCATCATCAAGGGTAAAAAAGAGAGAGGGTGGATTAATTTTTTTATGTCAATGAAAATATAAAAAGCTGGAAAGTTCGAGAGAATCTCTCAAGCTTTAATGACGATGGCGAGTATGAATCCCTCTTCTTGGAAATTATATTAAATAAAAACGAGAGATCCTGAAGGATCTTGGCGCCCACCATTGTCCGATAATTGTAAGCTAATGACAAGAGGATCTTTTTGTCCATTGTTACTAAGACGATTGAGTTGTAATTTTGTTTACAGAATTTCGAATCTGAGCGAAAAAGATCGAAAAAAGGGACAAAAGGGAAAACACCAAGATATAATCTTTCTAAGTTTCAGGAGTTTCAAGATTTCTAGAAACTGTATTTATGTCGGTTGTTATAGTACAAGAGAAATGAGCAAAGTTAGTCTGAAAGTGAATGTACATGTACGGAGGGTCCTTCGTCTTCGTTTTGTAGTATTTTTTTTTTTTTTTTTTTTGGCACGTGTCATCATTGGGTACTGGAAGCGAAGAAAAATCGCTTTGACCTTTTGGCATACTTAAGATTTTATAATTAGGAATGAATGCTAATTCTGTTCTGTTTGCTGGACTAGTTTGAGATATCTCTTTTAAGATACCATGCTCGAAAATAGTAAGATGGTACAATACTTAATACTGAAGGGATCCGGTCCACGCAGTACTGTTGAAACTTCGAATTTGAAAGTGTCTGAATCCTGATTATTTCCCTTGAATCGAAACATGCAGTAGTTGTGACGAGTGACGTCCCTTCATGTAGCTGACCCGCCGGCAGACGAAAGGGTGGGGTAGTTCACTTGCAACTACATGGACTAAAGAAAACCGATTTAAAATTTGAAGAAATACATTTTAATTCCCAATTATTTGAACTCCTTGATATGGAAGGTGAAGATATGAATATTCTCTATAGTCAATATATAGAATATGCCACACCGTTTGATCCGCCGACTCTTGTGATGCAACGTCACAACTCGGGAATACCGTATTAATTGGATTTTCGAATCGGACCAAAAAAGGTATCTTGCACAAGTAGGCCCCATGTGAGACCTGTGTGCCAAATTCCAGAAAGATCCATGACATATTTCCTGAGAATTCACGATAACAATGTTTCAAGGGGAAATTCAAGATGGCCACCTGGCAGCCATACTGGATTTTCGAATCGGACCAAAAAAGGTATCCTGCACAACTGGGCCACAAGGGGAATTTGTGTACCAAATTTGAGGAAGATCCATGCAGTACTTCTTGAGAAATCACGATAACAAAGTTTCATTGGGAAATCCAACATGGGCGCCTGGTGGCCATATTGGATTTTCGAATCGGACCAGAAAAGGTATGTTGCACAACTAGGCGACAAGGGGAACCTGTGTACCAAATTTGATAAAGATCCATGCAGTAGTTTCTGAGAAATCGCAATAACAAAGTTTCATGGGGAAATCCAAGATGGCCGCCTGATGGACATATTGGATTTTGGAATCGGACCAGAAAAGGTATGTTGCACAACTGGACCACAGGGGCAACCTGTCTACCAAATTTGATAAAGATCCAGGCAGTACTTCCTGAGAAATCACGATAACAAAGTTTCATGGGAAATCTAAGATGGCCGCCTGGTGGCCATATTGGATTTTCAATTTGAACCGAAAAAGGTATCTCGCACAACTCGATCATAAGGTGAACCTGTGTACCAAATTTGAGAAAGATCCATGCGGTACTTCCTGAGAAATGACGATAACAAAGTTTCATGGGGAAATCCAGGATGGCTGGCTGGTGGCCATATTGGATTTTCGAATCGGACCAGAAAAGGCATCTTGCACAACTAGACCCCAAGGGGAACCTGTGTACCAAATTTGAGAAAGATCCATGCAGTAGTTCCTGCGGAATCGCGATAACAAGGTTTCATTGGGAAATCCAAGATGGCTGCCTGGTGGCCATATTGGATTGGTTTCATTGGGAAATCCAAGATGGCTGCCTGGTGGCCATATTGGATTTTCGAATCGGACCAGAAAAGGTATCTTGCTCAACTAGACCCCATGTGGGACCTGTATACCAAATTTGAGAACGATCCATGCAGTAGTTCCCGAGAAATCGTGGTAACAAGGTTTCATGGGAAAATCCAAGATGGCTGCCTGGTGGCCATATTGGATTTTCGAATCGGACCAGAAAAGGTTTCTTGCACAACTAGACCCCAAGGGGAACCTGTGTACCAAATTTAAAAAAGATCCATGCAGTAGTTCCTGAGAAATCGCGGTAACAACGTTTCATGGGGAAATCCAAGATGGCTGCTTGGTGGCCATATTGGATTTTCGAATCGGACCAGAAAAGGTTTCTTGCGCAACTAGACCCCAAGGGGAACCTGTGTACCAAATTTGAGAAAGATCCATGCAGCAGTTCCTGAGAAATCGCGGTAACAAGAATTGTTTACGGACGGACTGACGGACGACTGACGGACGACGGACGACGGACCACGGACGAAAAGTGATTTGAACAGCCTGGTGGGCTAAAAATACATAGTGGGATTATTTTACCGACCACCTGGCAAAACCTAAACATTTTTAATAACTATTTGCTTCCAGTTCTAAAGTATCTTGATGTCCAAAAGAATAACTGTGTATTGAAGGGAGACATCAACATAGATCTTTTTAAAATCCTACCTACCATCCAAGGACTACTTTGAAACAATGAAATCACACTACTTCTTTCCACTGATCACAAAGCCAACAAGAGTCCGAGAACGAACAGCAACACCTATAGACCATATATTCACAAATGTCCACGAAGAAAACTTATTGTCGGCCATTTTTCTAACTGACATTACAGAACACTTCCCGATATTTCATATATTAAAAACAGTTTTAAGTTGTAAATCGGCCCAACAAAACATAACCTACTGTAAAATCTCCCCAGCACAAAAAGACTTATTCCTGCATAGAATTCGTCAAACAAACTGGAGCCACATAGATTAACATTGAAATGACCCTAATATTTTACTGAATGATTTCCTCTTTCAATTTAACCCCATCTATGATGAATGCTTCCCCTTGACAACTTTCACTATTTCGACAAACAAGATTATTAAACCTTGGATAAGCTATGGAATTTTGAACTCTATCCATGAAAAAATAGGCTTTACCAACTACACCTTGGTACTCAGGATGGCACTATTCGCAAACAATATAGAGATTACAAAACAAATTAAGTCATACCATTCGAATTTCTAGAAAACAATATTTTGAACAAAAATTTATTGAAAGTAATTTGGACATTAGAGGAACATAGAAGGTATTAAACCAACTTATAAATAGAAAACAAATCCAAGCAAACTCCGAATCATTTTATATAAATGGCGAGACAGTAACAGACAACCAAACTACAGCTAACAAATTTAATGAATATTTTAGTACAGCTGCCTCAAATCTCGACATTCAAATTCCAACATCATCGTCAAATTTCAATGATTATCTCGGTAACCCTGTTCCAAATAATTTTCATTTTGCACAGGTAACCCCGGATGAGGTAAAACAAACAATACTAAATCTAAAATCTGCATCACCTTGTTTAAATGACATACGCATGTCTGTAATTAAAATAGTCTCTGTTGATATTTCTTTCCCGTTATGTTCTCTAATGAATGCATCATTTACATCAGAAATAGTGCCTAACTTGTTAAAACGAGCAAAAGTAACTCCTATTTTCAAATCTGATGATCCTTCAACTTTATCTAACTATAGACCAATATCTGTCCTACCGTGTTTCAGCAAAATACTGGAGAAACTTCTGTCCTCAAAATAACATACTTTTTAGATGCAAATCTCCCGGAACCAATAGAGTTTTTCAGACAATCATTCGACTTCTCTAGCAGCGTGCTCCTTATATGACACACTGATCTCTGCCAAAGAATCTAAATACTATAGCATTGTTTCTTTTCTTGATCTATCGGTCAGCCATAATATTTTACTATCGAAACTTGAACACTATGGCTTTCGTGGTCTGTCAAATACTTGACTTAATAGCTATCTGTCGTATCGGTCACAAACTGTAGTTCACAACGGCACCTTATCTGAGCCAATACATGTAGCGTGTGGTGTTCCTCAAGTATCGATCTTAGGGCCCGTCCTTTTTCTTCTCTATCTTAATGATATAAGCAACGCAACAGACATATTAAAAACTATTTTGTTCGCTGATGACACCAGCGTTGTATTTTCATCCACAGATCTATCCGATGCCATCACTACCATGTCAAAGGAACTTCAAAAGCTACATATCTGGTTCTGCTGCAATCGATTGTCATTAAATATAAAGAAAACGAAATATATGTTAATAAAACCCAACGTACATAGAACAACAACAGTTATTCCCCCATTGTTTAATTGCAGTAAAAAAATAGAGCGTGTCCATCAGTTTAAATTCTTATATATCTCAATGATCAGCTAAACTGGAAATCTCATATTAATTACATAGAAAATAAGGATACATAGGGATCATCAACCATGTTCAAAATGTCATAAACAAAAGAACTTTATTTATTCTTTACTATTCAATGATACTACCTTATTTGTCGTATTGCAATGTGCTATGGGCGAATACATTCACTACCCATTTAAATTCCTTATTTTTGCTACAAAAATGCGCAATATGAGTGATAACTGTATCAGAAAGACGTGACCATACATTACCACTATTCACAGAATTCAGCATTTTGCAGTCACGTATGCTGAACTTGTATTCCTGTCTATTAACGGTCCATAAATTTGTCAATCATCTAGATTCACTACCGTTAGATTTTCAGACGTATTTCACAAAATAATCTATCGCTCAAATCTCTTATTTTATTATTTCAAAATTAAGGGACCTTGGGAGTGGAACAAATTGCCTCCATCCATTAAAAGTATAAAATATATCTCATTATTTAAATCAAAACTAAAACAGCACATCATTGAAAACTGACCTGTTTCACAGGTATTGCATGGATATTTATGTTTGTATTCATTATATTAATATCTCGAGCGTTTTTGGGGGGATAGAACAAGCCCCTTGAGGTTTTATTCGCGCCAAATTATATATAAACGGCAAAATTTAAGAATACTTATTTATGACTCTTTAATTTTGAATGCCATTGATGTACATGTGCGATGTTTCAATATTGGCGGATAAATTCAATTCAATTCAATAGATTTACTTGATATTTGCAGAATTAAAGATTTGGAGTTTATTGCATTCTAGGAATTTACGGGTCCTGTAACTGAATTTATTGTTATAGACTGTTGAACATATTAATGTTATGTTATCTAACAAAACTATATTGATTCAAACATGAATAGAAAATCAATAACAAATAATTTAGTTTAAGTTTCCGATGACCTGTATAATAAATAGGTCATTATACAGTGTTTTGTACAATATGAAATGGTATTGTACTCGTCCATGTTGTGATGTTGTCATTACTTGAAATTCTCATGAATTTTAATTAAAAATCAACAATATTTAATTATTTTGTATACATACTAATGCCATTACGATTTGGTGCCAAACTCCGAGGGGCTGGTTGGAGTCTCGAACAGGGCTGGCCCATCAAGCCCAAATAAATTGTGCCTAAATAAGAAAATGTCCAATTAATTAGGAAATAATTGGGTATAAATGTTACCTACTTTCTAAATGGCATTACTATATATATATTATATGGGATTTAGGAGCTGTGCCATTATTCAGTCTATAATAGGGGTAGTAAATGTACGTAATCTAGACTCCGATCTCCGACATTCCTCTTTTGAAGAAGCTGAGGTGGTTTAGAGCGCTTGTATTTAGTTCTGGCGAGTGGGTGCCCTACTCTGCGGGCGCGGGTTCGACTCTTGCTCGGGGCTGGCCCATCCAGCACAAATATTGTTCTCTTTAGTAAGAAAGTGTCATCCTGAAAATAACTGGAGCGAGAGAGAAAAAAATAAGGTTTAACGTCGCGTTCAGCAATATTGCAGCTTTTTAGCGACGATCAAACTAAATTCTAAGGTATTCCAACAAAAACAAGTTAATAAACCAGCAATCCAGAAGTAATCAACACACCAAAAACATGTACATACATTAAAATTTATACAACAAACCGATTTCTCTCAAATAACCTAAAATACAGTCTTCTTTTACCCGACTAAAAGATATTCTAATGTAGCTGCTTGATAAAAGAATCTCTTACAATCTTAAAATTGAAAATATTCGGAGTTTGGAGTTCGATCTTGTAGTTTGTTATCAAAACAGTAATTTTACTGAATTCCGTATGTTCTAAGAATTCTATGTCTAGACGAACGGCATTTGCTAGTGGGATGAGAAGACTCGCCTTAAATAACACTCCCTACATTGAATCCACATTTTGATGGATTTTGAAGTAACGTGACAGGAAAACATAGTTGCTTACCACCGGTACAGAAAAAAACCCCATCATCCAGATCGATGGAACTGATTGATACAATTACAGCGTCCAAGAGTATAGGCCACAGTAAACGATTTCTCCTTCGAAATAGTTTTCATCGAATCTTAATCATCGAAACATGGATAACACAGGAACATGATTTCCAAGCACTAAGAAAGACAATCAACGGATGAGCGACTTCGGGAAGTACCCAGGGCAAATACTGCATATCCTGACCCTGTAATTGCACTATCCGATATATAATAAACCCCGATATTAACACGGGCATAGCGATCAAAACGGTTTAGCCCTCCATTGTGGTAGAGGGAATTACCTGACCATAGCCTTATTAGATATATGCCTCACTTCAACACAATGCACCAGGGGTTGTTTTAATTTCGGCCTGCTTACCCGGAAATGATTTGGGACAAGTAATCAGTATCGGTCACCTTGGTAACTGGTAAAGTGCAATCACCATTCATGTTAGCTTACCCGCCAGACTATTCTGAATGGATTTAAGACGATCTCCGGTGATTTATCAGACAAGACTGACCAGACCATCATGTAACCTACATGTATCCCCTCAGCTATATAATGGCTCGATGTGTGGACAGAGATGTATGTATGCTTCTGCAATCTACTGCCTCGCTCATACCTTATCTGCGTGTGCATGACGCGGGGACTTCATGTACAGACAGGATGTATTTGACAGCTGGGTGATCCCAAGATCAGCCTCGGAACTCAGACAACTTTCAGAGTTATAAGTACACAACATAGAGGTCACAAACCACCAATAATGAACTTACTTCGTAGAAAACTTTATAATTTTTAATATTCGCATCCCAAATGACTCAAAACGTCAGGTAGCCTGGCATTTCCGCTCAAACATATAAAACAATTCAGCCTACAATCCCTTCCAAATTGTCGCACTGCGACGGACAGAAATAAGATCATTCCTCCCGGCACGATCATAGCGAATTTTAAAGGAGGGCAATCAAATTGGCTTGTTGCCTATTATTATTTGGAAAGGGGGTTTCGATATCTTTGAGAGTCATATATTATAGAAACATTTTCAGTGGTGGTTTTCGACTTAGATGTCCACAGATGTAATACACATACATAGAACTACGTGTGATTATAGTGAAAATATGCTTCACTACTAGAGATGTGACCCGGGATATGAACAGTTTCTGAGAGAAAGATTTTCCTCTTCAAGTAGCGTGGGAAATTTAAGAAAAAAAATTCATACGCGTGCTCAATGATTATTTTAAGCACGGTTAGTGTGGGAAAGTTTATATTTTCAAAATTTATAAACTTTCCCACACTAAGAGTGCGTAAAATAACCATTGAGCACGCATATGAAAACATTATTTCTATTCTATTGCATTACTCAAATTGATTATCAACAAAGATTATAATGAAAGGCTGAAAGCATATTCTAAACTTTGACAACCTTTGTCCCCTTTGTTTAAAAAACTCGTACACTGATGTTGGCACGATGTTGCCGTCTCGGCTGGCACGGTGGACCAGTTTATGTGGTCTCTCAAATGGAGAGTTATTCTGTCAGCTAAGCCAGGCTCTGTGGACCATACTTGGATTTAGGTCTATTTTTGTCGCTTTGTTAATCAAATCCACGATGGAAACAGCAGTTACACTTGAGAAAGAAATTCCATCTTGTAATTTATTTGTGTTTATTCGATTGTATGGAGCAGACGACCCCTTCCTCTTCCGCCTTCTAAAATAGAATCTCCCAATGAACACCTGTACTTGACACATGTACATTTCACACAACCGTGCTAAAACACTCAACAATTGCACGGTTAGCAAGTTGTTATAGACAAAAATCTTATAGAATTGCGATTCATTCACTCACAACTCGTTATATTAAGCAAATGTGCTCCCGAAACGTGTCACCGCTATACAGCTGAACATTATTGTAAGAAGGCTGTCGTAGGATCCTTTGTTTCATGATCATTGTCGTAAGATGATAGGTGTATGATCATTCCTGTAAGGCCATTGCTAAAATAGGACTGTCGTAATACCATCGCCGATAAAAGTAAATCATTGTAGTAGGATCACTGTCATAATTCAATCACTATAATGTCACTGACGTGAGATTACCGTCATAACGCCATTGCCGTGGGATCATCCTTGTACTATCATTGCCGTAATATCTTGTCGTAATGTCATTGGGATGAGATCATCGGCCTAATGCCCTTGTCTTAATAAAATTCAAATCTCGCTCAAATAGAGCATCTGACCTCGGAAATCGATTGGGATATACCTTGGATACTGTCATCGACAGGGAAGACAGGAATATCGGCATCCTTGAAAACTGTTGACCACTTCTATCTTGTGAGATAAATAACTTTCAATCTATATATCAAGGAACTTTCAAGGACCTTATTGACCGTATAAGTTCATTAATAGTATCTGTGTTCAAGAAAACTGATCGTAGATATATTAATGTCGGAAGCCATAAAGCATTCTTTAGCTCGACTACATACAAGAGATATCATTCATGGATGTTTCTTTGTTTATAGAGTTGCTTGAATTTCTCATTAAAAATATCTATGTGAAATTTGGCAACACAATATATCAGTAGCATATAGGTATTCCAATGGGTACTAATTGTGCACCCCTGTTGGCTGACCTGTATCTGTTCTCTTATGAATATGACTATATGCAGGCGCTTTCAAAAACCGATCCATTCAAAGCCCGTTCCTTCTCATTCACCAAACGCTATATAGACGATCTTCTCGCTGTGGATAATCGCTACATAAATGACGCAGTGAAGGATATATATCCGCCTTCACTGGATTTGAAGGAAACTACAGATAGCCCTACAGGCACATCTTATTTAGATCTCTATCTCTATAAAAATGAAGCGGGCAGTCTCTCTCGTCGACTTTATGACAAAAGAGATGATTACAATTTCGACATCGTAAACTATCCCTTTCTGGATAGTAATATTCCAGTGGGACCTGCATATGGCGTATATATATCTCGCTTAGTAGCATTTGCTAGATCCTGTGTTAAATGTGACGATTTTAATCAACGTCACAAAACATTGGTGCAGAAACTTAAAAAACAGGGCTATTCCACCAACATGACTAAGCCCTACACTCAAAGTTTCTCAAATTTGGCGATACATATCGCATGCTGATAGCAAAATACGAACGTAGCGTGCAAGATCTATGGCGCTACGTTTCGTAACTTGTGTCTAATTCCGCTTAACCCGGGGCTAGGGGCCGTATGAACCCATGTACTTCAAGATCCTCATGGTACTCATATGAACAGTCACAATCAAAGTGTGACTGAGATACATCATTCTTTAGATGACGACTTTACAACGAATATTATGGATTAAGAATACTGATCAGCGATACGGATTTGATATTTTTGGAACATCATGATGTCTTGCCGGCATCATTGAAAACTGTTGACCGCTTCTCTCTTGCAGGAAACAAGTCTATGTTTATGTATACTATGATTGTCTTTTTGAATTTGGTGCTAATACTGTTATATGGAAAATGGAATAGGTCTTTGGATTATGGACGCCGATATTCTCTAATGGACGACGGCTGGGTTATGAATGACGGACTAGACGCTTGTAATTTGAAATGTTCCACTTTTTCAATATTCATTCCAGATATACTTATTTCAATATTGTGCAATTGAGTACATTTCCTCGTAGGTTTTATGATCATAAACTTTGTTTTATTTGTGTTTAAAGACAGCCGATTGCACAAGAACCAGTTGCTGCGTTTTTGGAGTTCAGCCGACATAATGTTTGAGACAACCACCGGGTCAGGTTCAGATAAATGAACACAGGTATCGTCAGCAAAGAGAACATTACTGGGGATTCCTTGATTAGATCATTAATATAGATAAGGAATAAAATTGGGCCAAGTATAGCTCTAACATATCTCACATATATCTTCATATTCACCATGTAAACGTTTTTTGTTTTTGCATTATTACGAATTTAGCCTCAGAAATTGAGCGGGCCGCAATTATGGCGCATATGTAGATCTATATCTCTATAAAAATAAAGCGATCCTTCACTCTCGTCGACTTTATGACAAAAGAGGTGATTACAATTTCAACATCATAGTAATATTCCAGTGGGACCTGCATGCATATGGCGTATACATATCTCGGCTGGTAGCATTTGCTAGATCATTTGTTAAATGTGACGATTTTAATCAACGTCACAAAACATTGTTGCAGAAACTTATAAAACAGGGCTATACCACCAACCGCCTCCACTCAAAGTTTCTCGAATTTGGCGATGCATATCGCATGCTGATAGAAAATACGAGCGTAGCGTGCAAGATCCATGGCGTTACGTTTCGTAACTTGTGTCTAATTCCGCTTAACCCGGGGCTAGGGGCCGTATGAACCCATGTACTTCAAGATCCTCATGGTTCTCATATAAACAGTCACAATCAAAGAGTGAGTGAGATACATCATTCTCTAGATGACGACTTTACATCGAATATCATATGGATTAAGAATACTGATCAGCGATACGGATTTGATATTTTTGGAACATCATGATGTCTTGCCCGCATCAATGAAAAGTGTTGACCGCTTCTCTCTTGCAGGAAAATAGCCTATGTTTATGTATACTATGATTGTCTTTTTGAATTTGGTGCTAATGCTGTTATATGGAATATGGAATAGATATTTGGATTATGAATGCGGATATTCTTTAATGGACGGTGTCATAATTATGAATGACGGACCAGGAATGTAGAATCAGAACCAATTTACAGAAAGCTGGATGGCACTGGAGCTTAGGTGTATTACATGCTGCGTCTCTGTCACACGTCTGAGGACCATTCTATATTGGCCACCATCAAGCCGAAGAAGAGGAATACCAAACAACAGTCGAATATAGCAGATTTATTTTTATTCTGGGACAGACGGTCTAGATCCCTGCATAATTATATTAATCATTTTCACTAAGGCATATGCTATCGCCAAGCGGCATACTACATCAATTATCAGCTGAAAGAAGATTAGGGACAGTTTCACGAGTAATACATTGAGAACTTGTCTTATGCTCAACAGGAAGCCGTCTTTTATTTTTTCCTGAAGCGGTTCTAGATTCTGAGATCGGCTGAAATTTGGAATCGCCTTAAGAAGTTCGAATGTTGACATGATATTTGATTCCCGTGTAAACCATTTCTACTGCTCCGATCCATACTGTTCTACCTTCGTCCTAGCTCGGTTATCCTGTAATTAGTTTGAAGCCTGAATTGTATTGAGGGCAGTAGTGTTTGCTAGGTGTTCCAGAGTCACTTCAGCTGGATGTTCCAAACTATGACGAGAGACTGTTCTTAGACTGTGGTCTCTTCAAGTTGAGTATCTTAATGTTACTCAATCGGATCACGTGGGCAGTAAGCTGTGACCCAAGGCTCTGGCAGCCAACTGTCTGGTTCATGGATCGATGGTAGACCGTTAACCATTACATCTGAACTACGTCCCCTTTGATCCGGTCACGAATAATATACCACGTGGACCTCAGGCCGTTTGGTCTGTTGGTAAACAGCAGTCTATTAATCAGCCCATGCTTGATGTATTACACATGATTATCGAACTCAATTTACAAAATTCATGTAAAGCATTATAGGAATTCTACTGTTTAAGACGGTCTCCAAAATTTTCATCCTTTTTTGATACATATCGATATCGAAGTACCGGTATTGTAATTTCATTCAATTTCAGTATCAAAGTCTGTCTCTTATTTCGTCACGATACTGATTGCTTGCAAGCAAGCGACTGCGTTTCTATCATGCGTACAACTGGATTCACATCATTGGCACTCAATTTTAAATTGAGCCGGTGAATACACTCCCAAGTGGTATGAGACACATCCCAAATATGTAATGAAGTTCGGTGATGTCTAGCTATTTTTCTGTATTACCTATGTTAATTGCGTGATACAGGGACATTAATTCATCAAATGGACATTTGGTCTTTAATCACGTTAACCTGAAACGAATATCCGTAATACAATTCATACAGTATTTACAAGTATTTCCCATCCAACAGCTCTAATATCAAATTAGTGTGAAAACACAAATAACTTTTCGTAGAACAATTATTTATATTGAAATTATAAATGGAATATATATTACTTCGCATATGGTACAGTGCGTTACATTCCGAAAAAGTGCAACTTTGGAAAAGATCATTTAATAGACCGTTTTCACTTGTTGTGTATTTTTTTTATTACAGTATTTGCATACACAGGTTAGCCAATGTGGTCATCATCTGTACTATGTGCATCAAAGCGGATATTATGTCCTATATTAAATGATCCTTCCAATCTCATAAGACATAAGTTATATCATTGAATATTTGCATGCGCCAATAACTCAATATAGACATCGTGTCTACTTTACAGGTATTCGGTGTAAAAAAGAACAGTTTTCCTTGCAATTATTCACAATATTTCCGTTAATCTTGATCTATGGGTTCTGAGGGATTGTGTCCCAGTTGACCTGCCCTACCCCTACGCCTCCATAACGCCCCACCCGGGTCAGGTAGAGTTAACTACTCGCACGAACTGGCAGACAAACGAGTTGATGCAATAATCTTTCTCGACGGGACAGGGTGCGGGCGCTCAGTGCTTCACCAGGCCTATATTATTATGCAAATGAAACTGTAGGATTGATGGTACTACATAGTGACTTCTCACTTTACACTCAATACCGGTAAACATTTTTTATAAAGGAACCCACCCCCCTACAATACCCCCGCCCATGCCGTTCGGATGGATCAGTTTGTTTTATTATATGTATACATGTTGTTGTGTTTACTGCTGTGTGTTTAGTGTCCGTCTGGTACATGTATACTGTTCAATTGATTTTATTGCTTTACTTATTGGTTTGTATGTGAAATGGAGCACATGTTTGGAATTTGAAATGAGTATACTGGTATATATACTAAATCAATTATACGTAGTGCAGCAAGTACATGTAATTCAGACCCGACATGCCATGCAAAAAAAACAAAATAATCAAAAATGACCGATAAAATAAAAATTCTATCGAGTAATTGCAGAGGCCTAGCCGAAAAACAAAATAGAAGAGATCTGCTGCATCTGATGCGAACCAGGGGTTACAACATCTGCTGCCTCCAAGATACACATTTCACTCCAGAAATAGAAAATGTGGTTAAAGCAGAGTGGGGTAGTAAACATTGTTATTTCTCATCCAACAAAAGTAATTCCAGAGGAGTAGCAATATTATTTCAGGACAATTTTGATTTCTCAATTAATCGAACTAAAAATGACACCAATGGAAACTTTTTGGCCTTGGACATAACAATTGAAAAAGTTGATATAACATTGATAACCATTTACGGTCCCAATAAAGATGACCCAGACTTTTTTGAACAAATAGAAACTGCAATTGCAGATTATGGTAACGAGCACTACGTTATTTGTGGTGATTGGAACCTTGTCCTCAATCCGGAAATCGATACACAAAATTACAAAAATGTAAACCACCCTAATGCCAGAAACAAAGTGTTGGCTTTTATCGATTCTGAGGATGCAGCGGATCTCTTCCGAGTTTTACACGGCAATACGACCGTCTACTCTTGGCGTCAGAAATCTCCTCTGAAACAAGCTAGGCTGGATTACTTTTTGTCAAATCAAGAGTTTTTATCATTTGTAACCGAGGTTTTGTATAAACCGGCTTATCGGTCTGACCACTCCATGGTAGTTTTAGAGTGTAAATTCACAAACTTTGAGAGAGGCAAAGGATTATGGAAATTTAACAATTCGCTGTTAAAAGACAAAGAATATACGTTAACACGGTTAAAAATTCCATTTTGAAAACTATTAAACAATACTCCTCTGTAGATTTGAAAGAAACCGAACTAGACGAGGTGCATTACGAGTCCTTGAACCTTGAACTAAACGAACAGCTGTTCTTCGAAATGCTTCTTTTGGAACTAAGGGGGGAAACTATACAATTTTCGGGCAGAAAGAAGGAGAAATCTAAGATAGAAAATGATCTAAATACAGACATACAAAGCTTAGAAAACAGATTGAATTCATCAGCAGATGCAGATATACAGCAAAAAATACAGAAGTTAAATTTTGAACTTGAATCTCTTAGAAAAGAAAAAATGGTAAGATCACGAGCTAGATGGCTACTGGACGGTGAAAAACCCACCCGATACTTTTGTAGCCTAGAGAAACGCAACTTCACCAATAAAACTATCCCTAGAATACAGACCGAAGACTGCGAAATTACGAACCAACAAGAGATCCTTGCTGAGGTAAAACAGTTCTATGGTAAATTGCACCAAGCACAAGATAACGAAAATTTAGGGTTAGAAGATTTAAATTTTAGAACTTTCAACAAACTTTCTGACATAGAAAGTCAATCCCTCGAAGGACTGTTAACCCCCACAGAAGTTCTCGTAGCTTTGAAAAGAACTAAAAACAATAAAAGCCCGGAAACGGATGGGTTCACCTCTGAATTCTTCAAATTTTTTTGGAGAGACATCAGTTTCTTCTTGATAGCCAGTTTAAACTATGGTTTCAATATACAAGGGATGTCTATTACACAAAGGCATGGGTTAATAACGTGTCTTCCAAAGGGGGACAAGCCTAGGCAATTTTCGAAGAACTGGAGACCTATAACACTCCTCAATGTGCAATATAAGATTGCGTCCGCCTGTATTGCCGAGAGAATTAAGAAATATCTAGACAAAATTGTACACAATGATCAAAGTGGATTCGTGAAGGGTAGGTTCATTGGGGACAACATAAGGTTGATATTTGATATAATGGATATCACAAAGAGAAGTGAAATTCCTGGCTGTTTGTTACTAATAGACTTTGAAAAAGCTTTCGATACTGTATCCTGGAATTTTCTAAGACAAACTCTGAAGTTATTCAATTTTGGGCCCTCCATTTGCCAGTGGGTAGACACTTTTTATAATAATATATTTTCCTCTGTACAACAGTGCGGTTTTCTATCGGATACCTTCCAAATTGGACGGGGATGTAGACAAGGAGATCCGCTCTCTCCCTATTTGTTTATTTTATGTGCTGAAATTCTAACCTTACTCGTTCGTGAGAATGAACAAATAAAAGGAATTAAAATTGGTGATAAAGAATATAAAATTTCTCAATTTGCGGATGATACTACCCTCTTTTTAGATGGGTCAGACGCCTCACTCAAAGCCTGTTTAGAAACACTCGAGTGGTACGGTAGGCTGTCGGGTCTGAAAGTCAGTAAGGATAAAACTAAGATCTTCTGTCTTGGACGGAAGAAAAAGCCACCCGATAAATCTTTTTTGGAACGCAACTTAGACTGGTCTCAAAATTCCTTCAAAAGGCTTGGGGTAACATTAACTATGGGTATGATAGACATGGTAGAAATTAATTCTGAAAAGCTAAAAGAGATACAACACTTATTAGGAAGTTGGTCGCAACGTTCATTAACAGTTCTGGGTAAAGTCGTAATAGTAAAAACATTAGCTATTCCAAAATTAAATCACTTGCTGTTTACGCTGCCAAACCCTCCCCAAAACATACTTACCAAGATAAAAAATATATTGTATAAATTCATTTGAAGAGGGAATGATAAGGTAAACAGGAAACAATTTTCGCAAGACTATGATAAGGGAGGAGTTAAAATGGTGGATTTAGATAGCTTTATTAAATCCGTTAAAATTACTTGTTTCCGGAGAATTGTGCAACGGTCATCCCCTAGTAGGCATCTTCTATACTACATTTTGAATATTCCATACCACTTAGAAGAATGCGGCCCTGGGCAAATGGAAACATTGAGCAAGTCCGTCAAAAACGCTTTTTGGAAAGATGTATTTTTGGCCTGGAGTGAATTTATGAAACAACTTAAGGTGAATAATATAGCTCAAGCTATGTCACAATATATATGGTTCAATGACAATCTGAAGGTTGGTCATCAACCAGTGTTCTATAAAACCTGGTACTTTAGTGGAATACGCTACGTTAATGACCTCTTCGACTCAAACGGATCTTTCTGCACATTACAGGAACTAGAAAAAACGTATGATATAAAAATAAACTTCCTAAACTACGTAGGAATCAAAACGGTAGTAAAACATTTCTTGGAACCCTTCGGACCTGTATCTAAATTGGCCTACCCAATTATGCCCTACTTCATTGAAATTCTAACAAAATTCGACAAAGGAACTAAGCCTTTTTACGGAACACTTGTAACATCCAAATATTCAAAATCAAACAGGGAAAATAAATGGGAGGCTATTTTAAATATCGGCGAGCAAGAATGGAAAAAAATTCACTCCATGCCATTTAAATGCACGAAAGATGTGGCTCTTAGGTGGTTTCAGTATCGTTTAACAAACCGGATCCTGGCCACAAACACTTTTCTTCAGAAAATACATATAGTCGATTCGGATTTGTGCGATTTCTGTAACATTGAAAGAGAAACGCTCACTCATATATTTTTTGATTGTCCAGTAACGAAAGAATTTTGGCACGCTCTTTTTCAGTGCATATCAGACAAGGCTGAAAATATTGTTATAGTTAACACAAGCTGCAAATTAATACTTTTTGGAGGTCTTTACAACGACAAAGCATTTAATACCATTTTGCTGCTAGCAAAACGGCATATATATCACAGTAAGTTGAAGAAGACCGTGCCAAAAATTGAAATCTTTAAGAAAATTTTAGTAAAATATTATGAAACCGAAAAAGTTGGCTACTATATAGAATGTCAGCACGATATCTTCCAAGTCGGGTGGTCCAGTTTCAATGCACTGCTACTTTAGTTCTGTACAACAGATACACAGTATGTACTCCCTGAACCCTCCACCATGTATAGGTAATGTGCTCCTAATGTCAAGTGTCAATTCATTTTATTATAGTTATTTATATTTATATATACAATAAAACAGGTTTAATGCCTTTCTGACTTTTATTGCCACGTTCATAAGAAAATGAAATAATTATATCTACGGCGAATGTGGCGCAAAATATGATGTATACACTTTTGCTGAATGGTGCTAACCTGAATAAAAATATATATATATAAAAAAAAAAGAGATTTGTCCCTGTATCCCAGCTGTATTACGTCACTGGGAGACCATATCGAAATGTCAACTGAAAAATGCTGCAGTTCAAAAACTGAGGTAGGTGTATTTGTATTGCTATATTTGCCCTATTAATGAACCAATCTACGTAAACATGATGAAATATTGCTCCGAGTTACCCCGAAAAGTTTCTTAGTACCCAAGATCGCGGTTATATTCCAACCATATGGTGCAAGTGGGTGATATTCAAACGTAATTTTAACCATGAAATATACTACCTCTCGAACAAAAGAGTTATGTGTGATTGATCTGTGATCTTTTATTTTATTTTTATAATTTCAATACTGATCCATTCTATCTAGATTGTGTCGTGTATTATTGAATATTGTTTTCTTATATTTATCATGTGTAACTGAGATTCGTTTTGAAATACAAACTGAATAAACTGGTAGGTTCAGCATATTTTCTTGATGAATAGATCGTCCGTGTCTGCTCTACTATATATATCTTAAGAACAACTGCATCGGTTATTGCCAAAGTTAGTAATTGTAGTTCAGCTGTTCATTGACTGCCTCTTATGAGTTTCATCTGAAAAGTTCCAGATTGTGTTGCGCTTTTTTGTCAAATAAGTATGAATGAGATATGTAAGAGCTACAGACTGAGTGCTACAATATAGATAACTTTAATATCAATGCGCGATTACTTGCCGCATATATAGTATCATTGCTAAATTCAAAATGGCAGCTTCGGCCATGGTCAGAAATGTTACATTTTTCATGTGATTGAAGGTAATTTAAGATCTCACCGCACACCTCCAGCTCCATCAAATACTGTAACAGTTTCGGCCTATTTTTTCAGCTTGTTTAAGTCACCTTTCTACGATAAAGCGAAACCATGCGAGATCTTATCTGCTCTTATTCATAATGCACACTCGCCAAGTAACTATTCACCGCTTTGTTAATCAACTTGGACAACAGTTCAGTGTAATTGCCTACCTCCGATAAGAAGTAAATTTCAAAGTTCTAATGGGTCCATCTAAGCTGAATTGGGTCTTTTGATCGTGCAAATAATATGGACGATGCTATTAATTATATGGAGGAACTGAACTATTATCCACAATGAAGTTATATGAACCAGTTCCTTTGGAGATATCAAACTCTCATTGAACTCTGCCTTGAAGAGATACGCAAAATAAACAGTGCTGTAGCAAAACAGAGCCGAGAATTTCAGCTCGGTTCAATGACTTGGAACGCGGACAGCAATGATGACAGAATGGGCCGGAAGATATTGAAAAACTGCATTCATTCTCTCGGAGAGTCTTTTGGGGTGGGTTTTGTAACTCAGGTGCAGTTTTCAGAGGGCTATGATGGGCATTTTCCGTCATTATGTTCGTAAGTTTGTTTTTATATACGTTGATGATATTGTCATGTATTCGCGTAACGAAAATGAGCATGCTCTGCAGTTGATACTGGTATTAGACAGGCTTTTAGAGTACAATTTGGAGTTATAGAGGAAGAAGTGTGTTTTTGCTAAAGATTCGACAGATCTGTTAGTGTATCACATTTCACAGCATGGTATTTCCCAACAAGATAAGAAAGTTCAAGCTATTCGTGATATGCCACCCCCTGAATCTATTACTGAAATCCGATCTTTGCTTGGCACGTCTGGCTATTATCGATTCCCAATTACAACAACTTTGTGGAGCCTCTCGTGTCACTCACACGAAAGCATGTGAGGTTCAATTGGTGACAGCCTTAACAAGAATCCATGTACTCCAAGAATCTCATGGTGTTCATATGAACAGTCACAATCAAAGCATGACTGAGATTAATCATTCACTAATTTCGGTTTTCTTTGTATGCATACTTGTTTTTCTTTTTTTGCGGATTATAAAACGTTTCCAACTATGTTATGTTTGTTTTGGGCCCAGCACTGTAACTTCACCTATTGGTGATGATTTGGTGTTAAATACTCTGCCTCAGGCCTGTATAACCTGTGAGCTTGATTTTTCTCAGACATGAATTGATCCTGCTTTTAGCGCCAATTGATTAAACGTATTCCAGTGCACAGAATAAACCTGTAGCTTTTCGGAACGGGGGGTGTGTGAAATGTTAGAAAGGCGTCTCAAGGTATTCATCTGTTCAACACTTACCCGATCGTTTTGGATTCTTGTTGTCTATTTTGAAGTCAATTCTAATTTTGGACAATAAGTGGTAACATATGATACTGAGGAGTATGTGTGCGTCGTATTTTTGGTTTCCAAAAGACAGATTAGAACCTTAACTGGTGATGTGCCGAAAGTTCGTAGTTTTCTTAAAATTCAGGCAAGTGTCACATTCTGGATACCGCGATTGTAGTTTCTATTTTTATCCCGTCGTGTTTTTGATTGCATTTAATATTGTTTTCCCTCTTATTTTAATCATTTATTAATATTTATTTAATTTGATTTTGTCATTTAGTTTCTGTCATTTTTGGCTGATGATTACACCTGGAGTATACAACATGTACATACCACCTGTTTCTTCAAACAGGATTCAGTGCTTGACTTTTAATTAAGGACCGAGTTTATTGGCATCTGACATCCCAAATGGTAAGTGGGCATTTGGGAATAAACAGGTCACGTGTGAGTTGGCAATGAGAATACGTGTTTTATTGTCAAATCGCCTCTTGTTAACAGTAGCATCCAGCCCTGATTGGATAGTGTTATTTTTGCGTTGGTTGATTAACTTTATATAAACATGGACGAACCTATTTGCCCTTAGACCTCAATATCTGTCGCCCTTGAATCATACATGTAATTCATTGTGCACTGTGAGCTATCTACGTTTGACATTGGATTGTCAGTTAGTTGGCTGTATGTCATTGTCTGTCAACGAATAAACACCACAGCGTCTCGGGTCTTGAATGGAGAATCTTCAGAGGCAACCTGAAGTCGAATTCTGGAATCCTTTTCAGTAAGGTTTAATCCATGGGTTGAGACTACGTTACAAGCCTCGTAGTCTCGTAATTGGTCCGAGGGACCTCCGTTTATGAAAATTTATAAATTGTCAACATGATCCATAGAAACTTCTGCGAAACTTGTGACGCGTTCAAAAGTGTCACAGTGAATGTTTAAGCACTACTGTTGTTGAAGAATGTCAACTTTGAACAACGTATGTTCAAAATGAGTAACATGTTGGTGTTCGTAAATTGTTGCAGTATGTTCTGTGTTTAGGACCAGCAGAGAGCCAAAACACTACAAGGACGTTATTGAGACCCTGCCATCTGACAGGGTGATCGCGGGCGGAAAGCAATGACAACCTCAACCCGCAAATCACACTGCCAAAAGGCGAGTTTCCGACGAACACACTTCCGAAAATCGAGTTTCCTGCAAACGTGGGAGTACTGCCATGGTGAGTTTCCGAAAAGCGCACTGCCAAAAACCATGTTTCTGATGAACAAAATTTCAAGATAAGACACACTTCGAAGAAGACGGGTTTCTGAGAAACCAATTGCTAAAAGGTTTCCGACAAACACGTTGCCTACATGCAAGCTCTGATAAACGCGCTGCCAAACACGAATTTCCTAAGAACATACTGTACTGACAAAGGCAAGTTCCCTACAAATATACTGTCGAAAGGCATGTTACCCCAAAGACACACTGCCCCAAAATAAGACACAAAGGACGATTTCCCCACGACTACGTTGCTACTCCTTTCACTCCAACTGGTGGCCTAATGACTAAACTGTACATCTTGGTAAATTTGTAGAGTGTTAACACTCGGACGCGATCTGTGTGTGAACTAATTTTTGGACGACAGACTCGTCAATGGAAACCTCGAAGCCCTTGGGAGTGAATATCACCCCGTTCCCTCTCAATTAATCTTTAAAAGTAAACATCGACCTTTTAATCAGAATTTATTCACAGCATCCCAAGAAATTTAGTTGAGATACCACCATTATATTTCACTGAGATTCCAATTAATTTCATTGGTATATCGAGTAAATTCTATTGCGATTCAAATAAATAGCATGGAGATTTCCATTGATGCCAGTCAATTACATTGAGATTAGCATCAGTAGGTATATTACAGAGATGCAGGAAAGATATCACAGAGGTTGAATAAGGGTCGAATTACCCCACTTCCCCTCCCCTTGATCTTAAAAGTAAACGTCGACCGTATAATTATTCACATGCAGCATTCAATTCAATCTTATTTACGGATATCAACGGTCACTTCTAACTAATGGATGTTACTTTGTAGTTTTTATCCAAGATTTTGAAATTTAGCATGCTTTTTGTACGCCTATAGTATATAGATACCAAATAAAATTAATGAAGATTCAAGTAAATTTCATGGAGAATCCTGTAAATTTGTGATTTTTTTTACATTCGAACATCTTATTGAGCTAAGTGAATTGAACTAAGTGTCATATATGATCCTACATAAAATTCTACTTCTTTGAATTCAATTTCAATGAAATTCCAGTGAATCCCATTAAAATTTCGATAGATTTCATTGAGCCGCGCTAATAAATCCAATGAACTGGATTGAGATGCCAATAAAGCTCATTGAGATTACAAGAAAATCCGTTGAGATTCCAATAAAGTTCAGTGACATTTCATAAAATCTCATTGAGACTCAAATAAATTCCAAGGAAATTCCAATAAATTCCTGCGATACTTCAGTAAATTTCATTGCGATTTAAGTAAATTCCCTCGAGATTTATGTATACCATGATTGTCTTTTTTGAATTTGGTGCTAATACTGTTATATGGATATGGAATAGGTCTTTGGATTATGGACGCGGATTTCTTTAATGGACGACGGCTGAATTATGAATGACGGATTAGACGCTTGTATTTCAATCAATTCCATTAAAATTCCACTAATAGTTTATTGTGATTCGATTTTATTCCTTAGAAATTCATGTAAATTCCATTGAGAGCTACCTAGTATAATCCGTGGCGTGTCCTCTTCCTACTCCTACTCCTCCTCCTTACTCACTGCACAGCGGGTCGCATAGGTGTGGCGCGGGATAAGGTGGGACGAGAGACCTGGGGTTTTCACTACCTGAGATTCCATGGGCCAGGCTTACACCCTACAGTAGAATGGGTCGACTGCGCATGCGCGATGAGTAGTGCGCGATGAGTAGTATAGAAAGGGCACGCGATCTCCCTATCCCTATAGGTGTGGCGTGGGATAGGGTGGGGCGAGGGATCTGGTGTTTTCGGTACCTGAGATTCCATGGGCCAGGCTTGCACCCTACAGTAGAATGGGTCGACTGCGCATGCGCGATGAGTAGTGCGCGATGAGTAGTATAGAATGGGCACGCGATCTCCCTATCCCTATAAACTAACCCATGGGGGTGAATGAGCCATGGGGGTGAATGAGCACTCGTTCTGATAAAGTTTAATTGCGATTCCAATCAAATCCGTTGAGGTTCAAGTAGATTTCTTTGAGATTCCAATAAATTTGAATGAGGTGTCAAGAAATTTGGTAGGGATTCTGATAAATTTTACTGAGATTATATTGAAATTCTAATCAGTGTCATTGCGATTTCCATGAATTTTAATTGAGATTATATTCAAGGAAACTCCAGTAATTTCCGTCAAGTTGCCAATGTGTTCACTAGGATAATTTCAATAAACTTCGATGAGATTCTAATAAATTCCATCCAGATTCAATAAAATTCCATAGAGATTCCGGTAAATCCCATTCAGATTCCAGTAAATTTATTTGGATTATAAATTTCAATGAGATTTCATTAATTTTCACTGAGATGACAATAAATTTCATTGAGATTTCCATAAATTCCTTTAAGACTCCAATACATTTCACTGAGATTCCAATAAATTTCAGTGACATTCCAATTAAGATAAAACTTATTTTCACAGAGATTTCGAATCATATCATTGAGAATTCAATCAACTGAGATGACAATAAACTTCATTGGTATTCTAATAGATTTCATTGAGATTGCAATGAATTTCATTAAGATTGCGATAAATTTCATTGAGATTCCATAAATTTTCATTGAGTTGCCAATAAATTTCATTGAGTTGGCAATAAATTCCGTTGAGATTCTAATAAATTTCATTGAGGATTATGTTTGATTTTACCATGATGTATTTCAATAAATTTAATAAAAATTACAGGAAACCCCATTGAAATACATAGAGATTCCAACATATTTCATTCGGATTCCAACACATTTCACTTGGATTCCAATAAATTTCACTGAGATTCTATAAATTACACTGAGATAACAATACAATTCATGAAAATTCCACTAATTTTCACTGAAATTTCAATAAATCTCATTGAGAATCCAATGAATTCCATTGAGATTCTAATAAATTTTATTGAGATTCCAATACATTCCATTGAGACCCCAGTAAATATTGATGAGATTCCAGATGCCAATAAATTTGGCTGAGATAATTTTGATAAATTTCAATTAGATCCCAAAAATGTCATTGAAAACCAATAAATTCAATTTAAATTCCAACAAGTTTTGTTGGGAGACAGTAAATTCAACTGAGATTTCATTAAATTTGGATGAGATAAATCAATAAATTAAGTTGAGATACCAATAAACTTCACTGAGATTATAATATTTTATTGAGATTTCAGTAAATTCCATTGCAATTCTAGTTGATTTCATTGACCATTTCTATAATCCCACTGAGGTTACAATATATTTCACTGAAATTCCAATAAATTTCATTCAGATCGAGATACATTTCTTTGAGATCACAATATATTTCATTGAGATTCTAACAAATTTCATTGAGATTCCATTAACGTCAGTGTGAGTGCAATAAGTTTCATTAACAATTGCAATAAATTTAATTGAGGTCTCAGTAACTTTTTATTAATATTTCTAAGAAATTCCATTGATATTCCAATCAATTTTATTGAGATCTCAATAAATTGGACTGAAATTTCTTAGAAATTCCAATGATATTTCGATATTGAAATTTCGATTAATTTCATTGAAATTTCGATAAATTTCTTTGAGATTCCAATAAATTTAGTTAAGATTCCAATGAATTTCATTGGGATTATAATAAATTTCAATGAGATTTCAATAGTTTTCGTAAAGATTCCCATAAATTTGACTGATCCAATAAATTTCATTCAGATTTCATAAATTCCATTGAGATTCCTATAAAATCCATTGAGATTGCAAGAAATTCCATTGAGCTTCCAAGAAATTCTATTAAGATTCCAATACATTTCACTGAGATTCCAATAAAGTTTATTGAGATCACAATGAATTTCACTGGCCTTCTAATAAATATCGTTGAGATTACAATAAAATTATTAGAGATTCTAATAAATTTCATTGAGATCAAACAAAATGTCTTTAAGATTCCAATCAATTTCGATGAGATGACAATAAATTCGATCGATATGCCAGTAGATTTCATTGACATTCCAATAAGTTTCACTGAGATTCTTTACAGTTAACTGAGTGTAAAAAAATATTTGAGACTCCATTGTCATTCCAATAAATTTGATTGAAATTTCAATAATAAAGATTTCATTACATTCCATTAAATTTCATTGATCACATCTGATTTCTTAGAGATTCCGATACATTTCATTGAGATTCCAATGAATGTTTCATTAAAACTCCTTGAATTACAAGCGTCTGGTCCGTCATTCATAATTCAGCCGTCGTCCATTAAAGAATATCCGCGTCCATAACCCAAAGACTTATTCCATATCCCATAAAACAGCATTAGCACCAAATTCAAAAAGACACTTATAGTATACATAAACATAGGCTGGTTTCCTGCAAGAGAGAAGCGGTCAACAGTTTTCAATGATGCCGGCCAGACATCATGAGTTTCCACCAAAAAAAAAATCCGTATCGCAGATCAGTATTCTTAATCCATAATATTCGTTGTAAAGTCGTCATCTAGAGAATGATGTATCTCAGTCAGGCTTTGATTGTGACTGTTCATATGAGCACCGTGAGGATCTTGGAGTACATGGGTTCATACGGTCCCTAGCCCCGGGTTAAGCGGAATTAGAAACAAGTTACGAAACGTAACACCATAGATCTTGCACGCTGCGCTCGTATTTTGCTATCAGCATCCGATATGTATCGCCTAATTTGAGAAACTTTGAGTGGAAGCGCGTGGTGGTATAGCCCTGTTTTAGAAGTTTCTGCAACAATGTTTTGTGACGTTGATTAAAATCGTCACATTTAACACAGGATCTAGCAAATGCTACTAGGCGAGATATCTTTACGCCATATGCAGGTCCCACTGGAATATTACTGTCCAGAAAGGGATAGTTTACGATGTTGAAATTGTAATCATCTCTTTTGTCATAAAGTCGACGAGAGAGAAGGCCCGCTTCGTTTTTATAGAGATATAGGTCTAAGTATGATGTGCCTGTAGGGCTATCTCTAGTTTCCTTCAAATCCAGTGAAGGTTGATATATATCCTTCACTGCGTCATTTATATAGCGATTATCCACAGCGAGAAGATCGTCTATATAGCGTTTAGTGAATGAGAAGGAATGGGCTTTGAATGGATCTGTTTTTGAAAGCACCTGCATATAGTCATATTCATAAGAGAACAGATATAGGTCAGCCAACAGGGGTGCACAATTGGTACCCATTGGAATACCTATATGCTCTTGATATATTGTGTTGCCAAATTTCACATAGATATTTTTAATGAGAAATTCAAGCAACTCTATAAACAAAGAAACATCCCATGAATGATATCTCTTGTATGTAGTAGAGCTAAAGAATGCTTTGAAGTCCATTGAGATTTCATTGAGACATTGAGATGCCAATGCCAAAAAATTTCATTGAAATTTCATTGAGATGCGAGCAAATTGCACTGAAATTTCAATAAATTTGATTAAGATTCCCAAAGATCAGTTTCATTGAAATTCCAATAAATTCCATGGGGTTTCCATTAACGTCCATATAGATTTCAATAACTTCCATTGAGATTCCAATAAAGTTCAATGATATTTCAATAAGGATATCCAGGATCTGTTCAAATGGAAATAATGAAGCAACAAAAAGCAGTTGAGTTTTTAATTGTTTGGCTCCCAGCACCAGGGGCGACAAAAAAAAGTTTGCTTAAACAGTTCTGCTGACACTAGGATTGATTCATTTCCCTTTAATTTTCAAGAAAAACAAAGCAGACGCTGTGACCTAACAGGGAATCAGCAATGGGACGGTAAGTTGCTTTTGAGGTAAGTGATCAGATCGTCTATAAACCAAAGCCTTCAGATACTGCCTGGCCCGAGCCCTGTTACAAAATAATTTAGTGATGCGTGCCGACGCCATGGCTCCGGTACAATGTCGACCAATCTTAATGCTCATTCCCTTGAAGGTATGAACAAGGGGACAGTGGCGTTTCTTCCACTGAAAATGCTGTTGCGATCTCAGGGGGATCTGGTAGCCCGAAAACATCGGCTAAGGGGTCTATTTTTTTTTTTTTTTTATTGTTGTTGCTGACCCCTTTAGCCCGAATCACATATACAGACCGAAAAGGAAAAAAATAAATAAGACGTCAGTCGCTCGAGATCTTCAACTGCACACGGCGTGGGGAATTGAGACAAAGGCACGAAAAGCATTTTATCGAATAAATAATATGATTTGGCATCTCCAGAACTTTGATAATCAACTAATGACTCATTCTGTTAGACGAAATCTTCTTCCAAACTCTAATTTTGTCATCTAACTCGTCAAGTTGCCGCCATTTTCAGTCTCGTTGAGAGAACGAGATTGTCAACGCGATTGACCACGTGACTCGTCCATTTCACCATAGTCAGATCAGAAAGGTCACGATACTAGTGCGCGCGCGCGGCCAAGTCTCGTCGAGCTGTAATCTGAAGAAATGGCGGTAAACATCGAAATCGAGCGTTTATTGTGTTTTCTTCGTCGTCACTAATTTTCTGGAGTCCCAAACAGTCAAAAGAGATGGTACATGGTGAAAGAAGCTCAGGTCGGTCAAACTATATCAAATTGGCATATTTTTTCTCTCCCGTTTCGTTATTTTCGTCAGCGAAAAGTTGCTCTTCGCGACACGAATTTTTTTCTCCAAAATTTAACCCACCCTCGATCTGGGCTGTGATAGGAATGCCACGCCCCCTTACCCTAAATTTACCTATCACAGCCAGAGTTTCTGGGTTAGGGGATCTGGATGAGATCTCTTGATGCATGTCAAGTAAATCCGATAGAGGGCAGCACAAGCAATCTAGACTGGGTTGATGTGGACAGATAATGGCTGCCAGTTGGAACTTTTCATTCTCCGCGTTGAAGACTGAGCGTCAAGAATTGGCACAAACCAGACCCCAGACACTGTGAGGACAACATATGGTGGCCTCTAGCTGTCGCATAACTAGTCTATCAACCTGGCCCCTAGAGTTTTCTCCCTTTATATGTAGTCAAGCCGCGTTCACATCAGTGAAATTCTGACTGTGAGCTAGATATTTCGTTCGGTGGTTTTATTCAGATGACGAATATCTCGATCAGCAATTAGTGAGCAGTAGGCCCACACAGGTATGAATGCTGTATAAAATTAATATCGAATCTCAAATCCAATCAAGCTCACATTTGCCTGCAGCCAAGTTGTCTTAATGTCAAAGTTTGACGAGTCTCCATGCTCGGATCTGTGCCTGACTCTTTCGATGACGTCCTCGAAACCTTGCCTGACATAGGTTGCATTTAGGTCGCACTATCCACGTAAATGCAAACCAATGTCCGGAGAGGGTACGAGATTACATGGTGGGGCGGAGTGATATCAACGCTCGGAGCGTATACATCCGAACAACCAATGTCGTGATGTGTCGTTGATTGGCCGCCGCTGCCGATGATGGATAACATGGTTAAAGAACAACGTTTTTTCAACATCCAATAATTTAAAAATTGTCTATGAATACAAAGTATAATAAGTCGCCATCGACACAGAATTTAAACAATAATCATCCCCTTTCCCCTTTTTTGAGCTGTAAAACCCTTCCCCTACGCCATATGACACGAAAGATATACTTTCACCGTTTCTAATACGAATTAAAATTTCGAACAGATACGACATAAATGACATATTGTCAGTAAACTTTATCTACTTATGATCGTCCATGGACTCGCAATAATACATTATTCTGAATCTCAGGATCCGACGATGGAGTCAATGGAAAGAGCACGCTTCGAGTGCATTTACAAAAGTTATATTTACTTGTATATGCGCACGAAACGCAGATTTTACAAGACTCGAATCCGGATTAGAGCAAATTCCAATTCGAACTGCACGTTGGGCCTACATCATCCAATACAAGCTTCACGGAGTCCCAGTTGTCTTCCAAGCAACCCAACGAGCTGGAAATAAAAAGAAAAAAATAGTTCTATGTATTACTGATGCTAAAACAAATCGAACTCTGAAGCAAAAATGTGGAGAAAATTTAATTTTGAATAGGTGTAAAGACGAATTTTCGATGACAGTTGACCAGGCATACTCGATTCATCTACCGAAACATGCGCACACCTCAAACCAACTGGACAGTGCTGTTGAAAACACCACTGGTCAGCACAGTTTATGTTTGATCCTGGGACCAGCCTTCTAATGTTGTCAGGTTATATGCTTTGAGTTAATGTGTCATAATCCATATTTGATGGCAAATACTAAAATTTAAACTGGTGCTTATGCTGGGCGATATATGCTCATAAAGTAAATATTCATGTGTGTAATGAACTCTTTGGGTATTAAGGAGCTATACAGATGACTACATAAACCAAAGCATCATCCGAACGCATGGCACGATCATACGTAGAAACTTCTGCTCGTGAAACGTGAAATGCCCTTAGCAAGCTAAGATGAAACCAAAGTCGGTGAGACAAGAACGTGAAGAACGAAAACAGTCATATTCTTGAGGGTTTCAGAAATATGCACTCGCAGCCCCAAAACTGATAGCAACAATTCATTCAGAGAAGTAAACCTTACTATGAAATGTCATCCTTATATACACTTTTCCTGTGGCCTTGGAAGATGGAATGAGACAGTTGTGTTTCAAATTTGAAGCCAATTGCTCCAAATGTCAATTAGTGTACAACGAAGGAACGCTGAGAAAACGATATTGTGGAAACATTACTCTCTGACCATGCATGGTTGAATGTGTCGACATCTTCCTGTCTATAAGAAAAACCTGGCCACCCTAGATTATTATAGCATTCTTACCGAGTTTAACATGTGCTTTGAAAGAATATACAAGCATTGAAAAAGTACAGAATTAAATATTTCAAAAGTAAGCCTCAAAATTTTATTATTACTATCTATAATGTTGAATATTAAAGCTCCTGTCGAAGAATAACAAAATGATGATATTTTATGATGAATCTTGAGTTCTCAAAATGTTGTGTAACACACTCTCCTGTGCGAATGAAACAACTCTGCTCCTCAATGAGTGAAATGAACGCGTGGACGAGCCAAATTTATAAAATCAGAATAATATTGCTCGCAAATATTTTGCATGAGCAAACTTTATTATGCCAGAACAAAAAAAAAAAAAAAAAAATTCTGTTATCGTAACTGGTTAATCAGTATTATATTTTCCAGATAAACTGGCGCCGCCGATGTTTCAATTTTCTTCCAGAGTGATTTACAGGTGTAAAAGGAAATAGTGTCCGTCTCCTTTATCCAATGCCATTGGAAGACAATTTTAAATATTTGCAACTCCGGTAAGATATTTTTCTAAAAGAAAAACATATGAGAGGAACATTGTTTCCTGTTTCCTTTCACATCTGTATCTGGTATAAGAGTTAATTGACAGTACACTTGGAGAGGGTGTGAAAAAAAAGACAAATAACTTATCAAAGACTTGAACTTAGAATAAATACTGTAGGCCACAAGAAACCAAAAATGAAACAGTGATGAAAGAATAACAAAAACAAAACAAATGAATAAATAAATATATAAAAAAAAGCTAAGGTGAATCATATCATGTGGGCAAGTGAATGTACTACATTTTCATTTAAAGGATAATCGTCAGACATAGGAAACTGCCAAAAACAGTCAAAAACTTCAAACAAACTAATAAACGAGTTTTTACCTGTTCACGACTGTCGGTTCATGGGTAAGTGTGACCTATAGTCTATACGGGTACGCTGTATATACATGATTAAATATACAGGTGATGTCAGGACAGATTATAGGCTTTCACTCTTCTCGTTGACTCTAATTTATATTAAGGACGCGCGCGGTAAGTATATTTATATCCTGAATGTTAGAGCTTCAACACAAACCTCAAAGCTCAAAATCACAACTATAGGAGTATAAGAGCAACACGCTTCCTTGTTAGTAAATAGAAATAACCTACAGCCGGGTTACAGTCTCTTTCACCACAACAAATACCCTCGAGAAGTGAATTGTTTTATTTCGATATACCGCGGTATCATCCGCATATAGATGACGCTCATAATTTCAGTTTTGTGTTATAATTTGTGGCTATTTCGCCACACAATCAGCCCAACCATAACCCCGCAACTTGCAAAATATACAAATATATAGTCGGTTTGACCTTGGAAGGGCCGCATTAATAAATGTGATTGGCTGATTTTCATTCCAACGGCCAACCAAATGACACAGCTGCGAATTAGGAGCTGATTCCCTTGCCTGGCAGTGTTTTTTAGTGTGGCATAAAAAGCCCATATTAGTAGGTAAATTCACTGTCCGTTATCTTCAATATATCATATAACAAAGCATGAAAGTATGATTTGACTTCAGAAATATATATCTGAGCATCAATGTGAACAGAATTAAAACAACTATTTCGAATGACGGCCCGTCACCATTGGTGGGATTTAATCATGGCTTTTAATCCTTCTAAATATTGCGTGCGTCTGGGCTCTATGGAAGCTTACATGATCCCTAGGAGCATGGACCATTGCATAAGATATATCGGAATTAATGCATCATGCAAGACTATATAGAAGGCTATCCATTATTTGCATCATCCCTATGGTTCGTCTGACAAAGTCTGATACACTGACGTGTTCTGAGAGTGTTCAAGATTGAATACGCGTGTTAAAGCACATATGTTAGAGTTTGGAATGCTATTGATCAAACTTTGAATGCATTTGAATTTGAATTTGCATTTGAATGCTGAAGTTTAAAATTGAACATGAAAGTTAACAGTTTCAACACAATTACGCGTTCAATAAGTGTTACAATTTAGGAGCTGAAATTGAATACCTCAGTTTACAGTGTAGACCTGCATGGCTCTTTACATTCGCGCATCCTTAAAACAGATCGGTATTATTAGTACCGGTATACATATTACATCAGATCGATCTGACCCGATGACTGTTCAATGTGCATCCACGAGCTTATCTCTCTGACATATAAAGGTCAGGTGGGTCACTGCGTCGTTATTTATGCAAATATTCGAGAACTAATATACAACAAACTTTGACACGTTCCCGGGAAGAATGTGGAAATATGCGGATATGTCATTGTCTCGATACTATCACTGCGCGGTTATTTATACAAATATTGTAGAATTTGGTATAGCTGAAACACGAAAACCAATGAGTCTATATGAAACGATACTGTGGGTCATTATAAAAATAATTTTGAATTCGTATACATAGTGGTATCAATGCCAGATAGAAAGTGAACTAGACTATTATCATCATCATTAGCATAACACTATACCTTAGTGAAGCACGGATACCATCGGGTCGCGGGTTCGATCCCCCTTGAAACATTACTATAACTTTGAAGCGTTCTCCAAATAATAATTTGATATTAATAACTAATAATTACTACGTTGCTATAGTACCAGAGTAATTATATTGTTTGCCATACTTGTGCCGTTTTACCAGTCGAGCAATAAACATATTATATTGTATATATTGATGTAGGCCTATATAAAACCATGCATTTGAAGGAGCGATTTATATTGTATATACATCTCTAACTTAATGATATTGATATTTTTGGAAACAAAATAGTTGTCTATAACATTCGTTATGATGGAATTCAAGAAAAAGTATAGCAATATTTTCCAGTCTAGCAAAAAATATGGAAATTTTGAGACTGTAGGTCGCCCCATGAATATATGTACAAGAGTAATTGTTCAGAGATGCTTCTAATTAACAATTTATAATTTATCGAATAGATTCTATTTTAAATCTAGGATTCAGAATTAACGTTAATTCTAAATCCTAACTCGAGCAAAATAAAATAAGGTAATATACTGTACCGGTATATTATTAACTCATTAACTGTGGCTGCTGTACCGGTATATTATTAACTGTGGCTGCTTGTCAATAAATGGCTGACTGAAAATCATTTTCACAGTCTGAACGGAGTTTTGGACATGAGACACTTTGGAACGTTTAATTGAAGTCTCGCTAAAGATCGTGATGTCACGCGAGACCCGAATTCGAAATTGGAAAAGGCATGAGATCAAGACTCGGCGGTTTCAAACAATCACCTCGCTGGGGGTCTAATAATCGAGCCAGCGAAATGGAGCATGGAGCATGGGTTTCGAAGATATATGGGTTTCTCAAAACCGTCAACAGAGAATCAATGGATAAATGAGTGAATTCAGTCTACATGAAAGGAGAGTGCAAAAGAAAGAAATATCAAAGAAAATTTCAAAAGTAAATGTACCGGCCGTGGTGGTAGTCTACAATGTGTGGAAGTTAAAAGTCGTTAGATCAGTACTCGAATTTGTTTAGGGACAATATTTCACACATGTGTACGAAAATGGGAATAGATGATTTTTAGATGATGGATGAGAAAACAACGCCTGCTACAAATACTTGTCCCTTATCTCTTCCTAAAGACAAAATACATCCTTATGTGAACTCGTGATAGCAACAATAAAGGACGCTTTTCATTTTACTTCCCGTTGACGCAGTTTTTTACGTCCCATTTTCCTGGGTGGCAAAATCAGTTTGTTCGGAGGTGTGCCCATTCTATCAGATCAGAAAAAGTGATGGCATGTAGCATAGTCACGTGATGACCGTTGAATAGGTCGCGTGACTTCAGCAAAGCATTCATATTCACCACTACATCATTTCGTGCTCCTAATTATTCGAGATTTCAACAATGTGCATGCTTCTATTGTTAGCCTGTTAAAATGACAAGTGTCAGATACAGCATGTGTGTATAAACAATATGAAAGTAGAAATTGTCATCACACTGCATTTGCTATCATCATTCCAACCTTGGATTCCGTATTCTGTATTCCAGTTTGTAACCCATTCACATATATTTCATCCATTGATTTGTTCGGAGCACGTTATTTTTGTCGGGTTTACCAAGGGTAAACCCTACATTAGTATCACTTTTCAGTTTTTCTTTTTTCTTCTGCACATGTGTAGTTTTGATCTCCTGCCCGGAGACTGTTCTCATCTGATGCCCCTTACAGCATTCACAACAGGCCTCGCACAAGCCATGCAATTCCAGGCGCTAAGAGTAATGGAATTTCGTTGAAAGGACATGGAAAGTCAGAGGAAATATATGTACAGAGTCCGGGAAAATGAGTGGAAAAAGCTAAGGCCTCAGTCCACAGTTGCGGATTTTTGGTCCCCCTCAAATTCTTTGAAATTGAAATTCCACCAGGTTTGACCCCATGAGAATTTTTGTTGGCTTTTTGTTTATTGATATTTGTGATATCATTCAGTTGACTAGTTGATTAGCTTCAAATCAGTACATGGTATTTTGCCAGTAGGATTGGCCCATGCCTCACTATGCAGATGGGAGTGTGAAAGTGTGGCTGTGAATTGGGGCCATTTTCAGCTTACGAGCACATGGCATACTTTACGGTGTAAAATCGAGCTTGAAAACCGCGTGGTCGACACCCTATTTTCTTTGCCAATTTTTGTTGGTCCTTGGACTGGGCACACTGTCGGTGAGTTTCAGGACAATTGAATAACAAGTTTTTTCTTTGGTGGAGGGGGAATATTACCCATTTTGGACCAATTTTAGAGGATTTTCCTGAAGTTTGAAGCAAGTTCAGTATGGGTTATGGGGACCCTGATTTTCGTCAACAAGGCTTACATCTGTTTCGGCTTTATGTCAAGAGCCTACTCTTTCAGAAAATATATGGTTCTATGGGGGTTCTCTAATAACACGGTTGCTGTTTAGCATAAAATAAATCTGCCTACTGTTTAATTTCAGATGCCATGGCCCTTCTGTAGACTGCAACCTATATGACAGAACAGGCATTTTCTCAGGTAACATTAAATTTGCATATCTGACTCGAAATTTCCCATCCAGAACTACTATTGTTTACTATCAAGTTGAACACAATTCAAAACAATGCTATTCACACCCAACACAGGACTGAAATAATTGAACCAGCACAGGGGCATGGATCGGAAAGGGGGGGAGGGATAACTCTTAGCATGGCCAGAAAATATCTGTTACAAGATGTGTAGAATTGCCAACATCAATGTTGGTGTTTTATCGGGAGGGGTAGGGGGGTGTTAATTGTCCCAGGAATTTCCCAGAAGTTTTAGTGTCACAGAATAATTCATCTGGGACCATTAAACAGCCCTACCACACCCCCCCCCCCACCCCCCTCCCATAAAACCAGCATTGGAGATGGCAATACTATACACAATGTAACAGATATTCCCCTGTCATGCTAAGAGTTATCCACCCCTTCCCCCCCCTTCTAGCCCAAGCTCCTGTGCTGGTTTCATGCTTCCAGTCCTGTGTTGGGTGTGAATATCATTGTTTTGAATTGTGTTCAACATAATAGAAAACAATATTAGTACTGAATGCAAAATTTTCAGTCAAATATATTCAAATTTGTCATAGCGGTCCAGCCTGACAAAATGGCGTCGCAAAAACTGTCAAAATATGAATGGGGTAGGGGGAAAGTTGTGGCTCTGTTTTATCTTAATATGACTTTCAACC